>CACRXP010001020.1:17383-58521 GCA_902702965.1 Spirometra erinaceieuropaei
GAACTTTTTTCACTTAAAAATCGCACAGCAAATAGCTTGGAAATTTCAAGAACGTGTAAATTATCGGGAATGTATCAAAAACACATGAATTTTGGACTTCTGGAAATTCTTCTCTTCTGTATCTTCGCAAATTGAGGATTTAAATTTATGCAGCGATTTTTAATCTATTCTGCATGAGTTAGTTTGTTGGCAGTAGGTAACGTGTGGACTGGGCAGAAACTTAAATAGGAGGGCTTAGATCAGGTGTCTTTTCAAACTCTACGTACCGGCTAAGACCGATGAAATATTCCAAGGTTGGCGAACATATTTTAACGCAACAATTTACTAATGGCTATCCACGCATTGGCAAAAGCACTTACCAATCTACTTGAATAGGCTTCAGTTTGACACGCAAGGACCTCGCGCAGTCCGTTCCGTTTTCTGAGCTGTTCGGCGGGAGAGCAACAGTTTCCGCCACCGGTTCGTGAAAGCATATATACACACACATTTTTTTCTCATGCCCCGCTGCCTTTGAACTTTACGCACTGGCATTTGCACTGACCAATGGATGCTGAGTTCTGGTGCGAAGTAATATCATAGAGATGGCGGCTGGTGAGGACACTTCAGTACTCAATCACTTCAGTCGCTCGACCCCTCTCTCTCTCTTGTTCTCTCTGTGCGTGTGTATGCTCCTAGGTTGCACTGAGTGCGACTTGTTGACTGTTTGTTTGTTGTTTATCAGCGAGCAGGAGGCTAAAGCTGGGAGATTTCTGAGCAGGGCACGATCCCGGGATTAATTAACTGGATGTTGAAAGCGCATTCACCGATCGGATTACGGGACACGCTCTTTCCGCTATGCCTAGGGGAAAAATGCAGGGCCCTAGTAGGCAGTTGCATGGCGTCGGAGTTGATGAAGCTCTCTTTCGTAACACTGGGTTACGCGTCATGCTGTGATTTGTCCTCCAATCGGTCTTATCGCTACGCCGTTTCTGTCGTGTTTTGAAAACCAAGTTTGCTCAATCGTGCTGCTTCTGGCTTCATCTGCTTCTACGCCTGATTTAAGTCCTTTCTCCTTCAAACTTTCTGAAATGCAATGACTGCTACAAGCCACGAAACGACTTTTCACCCCCACGTCGGCTGCTTATTTAATTATTCGCGCTCTGATTACATCTTTAGTCGTCGGAACAGTCGGTAATTTTGCTTGGGGGCTTGATGTCAGACAACAGATATCAGTGTGTCAAATCGGTGACTCGGCGAGCTAAATTCGAACTCGTATTGACATCAGAGGCAACGGTAGACTGTAGGATCCCAAATAGTTTGAGTTAGCCTGCGGATCGTGACATACTTTGAAGGGTGGTAGAGGGGGCTTTGCGGGTGAGGCAACACACAGGACGGAGAGCAGGTGAGATTCAAGAAGACGCAAAAAATCTGCGGAAAGTCTTATCCTACGCTGTCATTTGGCAAATCAATTGGGCGCGAAAATTTAAAACTGAACAAACAGCAATTTTCTAAAAAAATAACCGACTTGGAATAAACCGTTGCTGGCAAGTTTACATTTGGTCAGGATGGCAAGGAAATTTCAACCAGTGCGAATGGTGAGTAATAAGTGAGGTTTACAGTCACACGGAATGTTAACGCCATGTTGGATTTGCCAGATTCGTGGGTTCCTACACTCTACCGTTGCCAGATCCAGAATATAGAAACTTTAGCAAGATGCTCCTGTCAGACACGTTGGCTGCGTTTGAAACATATAACACTTCGGGTGGTTTGCGTTTGAACGAAGCAAAATGAGTAGTGAGTTCTGTGTGAACATGTTTATTGAGAATTAAACCAGACCACTTAAATCCCTAACGAGTTAACGTGTGGAAATGCAAAACTTCAAAAGCAGAAACTCGTGTAGGGTCTAGCGACTTAAAAATATGCTTTCAAAAGATGGCGCGTATCAGGATGGGAGTGAAATAAGCATAGGCTTGAAGGCAGTTCCAAGTTAGTCAGTGCCTTAAATCCTTCTCATTTTCGATTGAAAAATATACAAAATTATCTTCAAGACTGATTTAGAGGAAGGGTAGGAAACATCTTTCATTTCTTATAGCCGTTGACATCTTAAAACTATTTAATCGTATATAACTCGCTCAACTTAAAGAAGTTCTTGATTGATATAATTACCGGAATAAGTCCGAATCTTTTACGTTGCTAGGGCTAACGAGTTATTTTAAATGAACGTAAGAACACTAGAATACGCTTAAAAAAATACAAAATGCAAAACGACCTCCTTAGTGTATTGAACACAAGGTCTTTAAATTGAAGAGATTGTAAGAGCAAGACATCATCCACTTTCGCCCAACACCAAAAGCGGCACTCTGACGCACGTGAAAACCGGACCACCGCCTATTTTTTTGAAAACCTGGTATAATGTGCGGGAGATCAGATCGTGTGCATCACGCTTAGACTGGCCAGCGTAGCTCAGTCGGCCGCTGCGTCCGACGTCGTCGCCAGATGACTGTTCGATTCGGACAGTGAACTGGGGCATTAAAGACAGGAGAGGGAGTGAGGTCGACTCCGGAAGTTCCACCCCTACGGCACTCTAGCGCAATTCCACACTATAACCAATCAGACGCGCTTGCAAATCTTCAGGGTGCGCTAAGAGCCGTGGCTTGAAAGGTTGTCAGTTAACGGAGTAAATCGGTCCTCTCAGGAGGGATTGTCAGGCTGCAATAGCTCCTCTTTGTCACTTACACTCAAGGGGAATCCGACCCCTGTCCCTGTTTAACCGCGCGGACCAGGCGTCTATTGCGCGCGTAGACGAACCGTTTGGCCTTGAAGAAGGAGAAACGATCGTTTGGGACAAGAGCTTTATTAGCCTGACGTTTCGGATTTCTGCTGGAGCCCATCATCAGAGACAACAGCAGATATGTGGGGTTCATGCAGAAGGGTCTGCATTATTTATAGGATGCAGTCGCCATGTTACCGCATACCTATGGCAATGAAACCGAAAGACCCACTGCCACGGCAAGAAACGTCTGGAGTCGTTTATCGGATCTGGTGCAGTTGCGGACAAAGCAACTACGTCGGAGAAATCAGAAGACAGATCCGAACGCGATTGGCCGAACACGCTGCAGTGGTGCGGAGAAATGACGCCAGCTCTCAAGTTGCAGCTCATTCGACGAGATCCGGCCACACATTCAAATTCGACGAGGCCGAAATTCTCGCTAGAGGTGACAACCGCGTGAGCCGGGCGCTGCTTGAGTCATGGTTTACTGGCCCCCAGTCCATTAACGAGTGCAATGATCGCCCCCTTCGATACTCGGTGCTAAGACTTGGTCTAGGCGGAGTAATTAGCCACGCGGGAAGCGCACAGACGAAAACTGCTCCAAGGACAAGTCGCCACCCCTGCATCCGCCATGATGTGAAGCACACGATGGTCATCATCGTTCGCGATGTTCAAACTGTCAAGTCTCATCTCTCGACAACCATGCCTTATGCCAAAAAAGGGTTTGGAAGAATTTGCGTACTGCGGTGGCAGTCACAAAACGTGCGAAAATGAAAAACGACCCACTTAGACTATTTAAAACATCATTGGGTCTCCAAGTTGAAGAAGATCGAGACATCGTTTACTTTCACACCACTCCCACGCACCTGAAATCCAGACAGTCTCTTTTTCGTAAAAATCTGGTACATTGTGCGGGAGACCAGATAGTAGCTATGTCGGCCACTGCGCCCGAATCCAACGCCAGATGACTGACCGTCCCGGACAATCGACTGGTGCATGAGAGAGGGAGGAAAGATCGAGGTTGAAAGTAGTACCTTCCTCTCTATAATGAATCCGACGCGCGTAGTCTAGAAGACTGCCAACTGACGGGATAATAAGGTCTTCGTGTTTACGTGGGATGACTGGCTCGAGGACCGGAAGGTAGGCTGCACTGACTCCTTAGCGCGGCCTCTATGATACCCCCACGAACGTGAGAACCAAGCCGCTCCCGAACCCCGGAAATGTCCGGATCGCGTGTGGCAGGCGTAGACGGGTTGCCTGGTATTGTCAACCACTGCGTCCGGGCCCATTTCTGGTCGCCTTGACACTGTCACATCATCGGAGCCTGACGGGCGGGGGAGGGAGTGTGGTAGCTTCTGCGCAGGCTAGCCCTGTCATAAACTAATTCGTGCCCAAGTCACCGGGACTGCGCACATCCCGGGGTTGCGCGGTGAACGCCTACAGTAGATGTGCTAACTCATGAAATGTCAACCAAAATTTCGAAATGCGTTCTCGTTTCGAAAAGATAAATTAAGCAGTGTTGTAAAAGTAATCATGATGCGGCATAAATCTATAATGATCCAGTTACCTCAGGGTGTCGGCTTTCGAAAGAACTTATTTTCGGCTGCATGCAAGATCTAAACTCTGCAAAAAATGACTACTCATGGAGCATGCAATTTTCTCATTGAATTTCGATGCCCCTGAAAATTCAATTATATTTCATGGAAAACATGCAGAAAAATATTCATTCCTTTACTTATACGGTAGAAAATCACGTCTTCTTTCAATTTCATACTCAAGAGTATAATTCGGTTTTGAAAAACTTTTCTAATTCCCGAATAATTTCGAACGCGACCTGCAGTTACGCTTGCATTCAGGGTTTCAAAATTACAAGCTGTATATTTGCCGTGTACGGAAAACCATGCATTTCTCTACGGTGTTAAGAGCAGACCATATGAGGTTCATAAACTTAAGCAGTGGATTCGAGCAATATTGTTAACTTTACAAGCCACATTCGTAACTGGAGATACATGACGTTTCATGAACGGCCATTTAACGGTATTAAAAAATCTCGCAATTAGAAACTTTTTGAAACCGAATTATACTCTTCTTTTGAGTATGAAATTGGAAGAAGACGTGATTTTCTCCCGAATATGTAAAGGAATGAATATTTTTATGCATGTTTTCCGTGAAATATAATTGAATTTTCAAGGGCATCGAAAATCAATGAGAAAAATGCATACTAATTAAGCAGTCATTTTTTGCAGAGTATAGATCTTGCATGCAGCCGAAAATAAGTTCCTTCGAAAGCCGACACCCTGAGGTAACTGGATCATTATAGATTTATGCTGCATCCTGATTACTTTTACAACACTACTTAATTTATCTTTTCGAAACGAGAACGCATTTCGAAATTTTGGTTGACATTTCATGAGTTAGCACATCTACTGTACGCCCGCGATATTCGAAGTGGCCTGTGTATCGATTATTTCCGTACTAGGACTTATCAGCCCGCCAATACCATGATCCGGATTTAACTTCTTCAGACAAGGGGAACGAAATCTTTATTAGACCTCGAAGGAGAACTACTTGGAAAGTATAAGTACCCCAAAACGTAATGGGAACATACAGAATTTAATCCATACAGACGTTTTTGGGGAGCGAGCTAGGCTATAACAAATACGCAGTTCAAAGGTGCACGCGGACAGCAACAAAGTTCACGAACGCTTTCAAACTGCTTCCAATGGCTTCGCAAGTTAGGTAACCTATCCAGGCGCTTTTTTTCGAAAGGCATCGATATATTTGATTCCTGCGCCAGAGTATTTTTTTAGCGAAACCTACGCATTGCTAGTTTGGGTTAGCTGCCTTGATGATAATCAGATTGCTGCAGGTACGGATTTGCAGACTTACGCGTTTCAGAAAAAAATGTCGGCGAGGTTTGGTCCTAGAGCCCCACCTGAGTGATCCCACATGGTTAACTTTCTACAAAATTTTTGTAGATGTGAGTATGTTGACTTTACATATATCACGTATTTGCATCTTCTCTATAATTTCAATTTATCGAGTGACTGTGTCACGGGGTGATGAGCTCATATACGCCAACCCCGGTTACTTCAGGTATCAGTTCACACACGCCTCCCTTCGCGTGCTTCATGTCCCGCTTGCACCCTCTTTATTATCCTTATCTAGAGAGTGGCCAGTTAGACATGCTAATGCAATTGTCCGGACGGTGTATAACTCCGTCGGTTCCACTACAGTGGCCATACACCGCGAATTACGATGCCGTTCTCTCCGTGACCTTGCGGTTGTGATTTCGCCCTCCTTATCCTCTCAATCGAACGATTGGCGCACCTGTTTCGAGCTCTGCTTGCGCTCTCTTTCCCTTCCAATTCCAATGCGTGACTAAGTTAGGTATGTTAATTATTCAAAATCTGCCAAAATATCAATGAATTACGCGAGCCTGGTAGTCATCTGGTGGATTCTAGGTGAATTGCTTAGGAAATCCTGCTTGGGCAGTCAACTTACTGTATCAGATTTGGTGGATTCCAGACGTTGCAGTAGGTTAGGCGGGTAACTTGACCCAAATGTGATTAAACTCGCGTCGTCCGGCGGGGCCTCGTAGCTCAGGTGGTTAGAGCGTTGACTGCGCTAAAGCCTCCCCCTTTCTGCATGGGTTCGAATCTCGCGGAGGCGCCGAGTTTTCACAGTTGGGTCAGTATGAATTAACATTGTCTTAGCAAGCAAACTAAATGGTATCACTCGGGTGGGCCAGCAGAACCAAACCGCGCTGACAGCCTATTGGGCAGTTCGAATTTGTGCCAAAAAACACATGTGGAAACAAGAAGCTCACAAGTCGGAACACACGATGAAATCGTTGATGAAGTCCCTTAAAGCGTTGCGGAGAGGAAAAATGAAAAAGAAATATCTCTGTAAATAGGCGTGCGCAAGGCAAAATTCCAAAGATTGCCAAAACAAAACCTGGTTTTTTGCGCTGCCATAAGTCAGGTTTTCTCTTTTGTACTTACGTCAGCTGTCTCACATCAGCGCCTTGTCCGTGTTCTTTGGACACAAAGAAAAACTCGGAAACATGTTTTTATCGAAAAGGCGTCTGCTGTTCAGCGGGGATGAGCGGCTATGTTTTCCAACTTTAAAAAGCACGCAGTCCTGTGTTCGCATGGCCTGGCTGCCAAGTTCGCTTGTGGTTGTTCAATACACTTTCTTACAAGGCGTGATTTTACAAACAAAGCATCCTTCGTCATTTGGCAGTTTACTATGAACTAAGTTGCATTCTTGGCTCTTTCTATGATGGACTGTAATCGGGGCCCGATTTTTTCGAAACTTCACCGTCCACCAAGTTTAAAGACGTAATAACCGGTACTTTCCGAACTGGTCGTTTCGTCCATATTCGCTGCAGAGGATTACCATCCAGAATAGCATTACCGACAAAGACAAAGGAGACTGGAATGGCCATTTTTTGCTTATTAGCCATCTTCAGCTAGTCACACCCAACCACGATGTGAGGAAAACCTGGAGATCGATCACGCGACCTGTTAGTTAGAAGTCCAACGCCTCTAACCACTGAGCCACGGGCTCGTTGTCCTGTCGGTTGCGGTCGGGAACGTACAATGATAGAGGGGTGTTCAGCGATCGTTTTTACGGAACTAACTCGTCTCGTACTCCTGAATGAAAGGGGTTGGATAACCCTGCCTAACAAAAGTTGCCTTGAGACAAGTAAGTCCTGGATTCAGTGTTTTCCCACAGCCCCTTTTATGGAATCGCAGATAAGGTTTCGTTTGTGTTGCATTGTTACAAAGTTTCAAAACTGTGGCAATCGACCTCTGCATGCATTCTTGTGGAGTACCGGCCCTTAGTCTAACCCACCTACTCGCATGTCCACATGGCGGCCCAGGAAAGACAGTATCTTTGTCGCAACCGCTTAAGCCATAGTGAGACCCAAAGCACCACGACCTTCAGGCCCGGTCTCCCAGTAGCAAGAGAAGGAGTTGTACACCAGTTGCGAGAATAGTGAATTCTCTACAGCATAACTGCGGCAGACGGTCGGACGGAGTAAGCAGTCGGACGAGGGCCCACCTGGCGCCGAGTGAAGGTCGCGTATGTGTCACAGTGTCTTGAGCGAAATCACGTCTGATTCGGCCTTGAAGATGATTGGCCGGTTGGAGAGCTGTGAGCGGGTGAACACCAGCCCCTCGCTTCGTCTCGTAAGCTATCAACCGCTTTCTCGCACCCTCTGGAGTTGGGTTTGTACACAGACCGGAGGCAACGATCAGGCGTTAGGCTGAGGTCAACAGTAAACTCCTGTAGTCATCTATCGGATCGGCTATGGTCATAGGCAAGGAAACTGTCGGAGAAATTGAAAGTAATCAGCGTCTCAAAATGAGTCTAACTTTCGTAGGCAAAGCAGGAAAAATAGCAGGAGAATTCAGACATTTATAAGTCACGAGACTAAGGACTGAGGGGGTATGGTAGGAACATAAAAGTCAAACATGAATGACGAATTTACGGATTTTATTGAAAAGGATTTCGGCATGAAATGAGAATGAGGACAGTCTCACCTAGATGCTGGAAGGATGATAGTTGACAGGGAGGAATGTCAAAGGATTCAGAAGCGGGAGATGTTCGCACTCGAACCACGCACTGAACTGATTTCTGCTTATCAAGGAGAAGACTTTTTCTCAACTATCGTGCAGAGACAAGAGCCAAACCCTTCTTCAGAAAGTGGAAATAAGTCTCACTTCTGATAGGGTAACCAAAAGCCATATCATCAGCATATTTAACGCATAGGCAGTCTATTCTATTTTTTTTAGAAAGAGAGAGAGAAATGCTTTATTTTGAAAATAACATTCAAAACTTTCAGCAAAAACGGTTCTCCAGTACACAGTGATTACCATAGAGATTAACAAGTATTGGACAGGTGGACATAATTATATATGAAGAAAAAAGGACTTTAAGGTGCAAGATCGAGTTATAGTTTTTGTTTTTCAACATCTTTGCAGGTGAGATACCGGGCTAGAAATGGCAGTATGGAATTCTGATAAGCCGAAGTGCGACAAGGGATGTGGCGGAAGCATCGACGCATGGGGCGTAAGGATTTCGCAGCCATTAACTCGTTATGAAGGGGATGGACGGTGTCATTCAGAATTCGGTCAGCGAATTGCTCCACCGTATTGAAATGTCGGTGCACGATGATATCAACTAAAATGTGATAGGAAACACTAGCAGCAGAGGCAAGCATTCGAATGACACGTTTAAAAATAATTAGATCTTTTTTAAGTAAAGCTGGAAAAATAAGTGGAGAACAATAAAGAATGAGTGGAAGAATACAGCCATCTATGAATCGCCAGATTAAGGACTGGGTGTGTGAGATGAACGTAGACGACGAATGTAATAAACAAGTTTTTGAATTTTTGTTAAAAGGGTTTCCATATGAAGAGCGAAAGAGAGATTTGAGCAAAGTAACACCTAGGTACCGGAAGGAGGATACCTGATTGGGAAGAATATCCAAAGGTTCAGGAATGGGAGAGGGTCGCAATCGAAACACACACTGTACTGATTTCTGATTGTTGAGTAGGAGTCCATTATTCGACAACCATGCGGAGACGTGATCTAAGTCATCCTTTAAAGACTGTAGGTGAGTTAGGTTTTGAGTGGGTGACCTACGACCATGTCATCGGCATACTTAACATACAGACAGTCGTTTGGCGATCTCAAATCATCAGTATGTAGGGAGAAAAGATGAGGGGATAAGATGAAACCTTGTAGAACTCCACAATTATTTGGAAGAATAGAAGATTTTTTCTTTCCCGACTGGGCAAACTGAGTGCGGAAGGAAAAATAATCTCTAAGCCAAGAAACAACTTAGCTCGGAGCGTCACATGCAGCTGCTTTGGTCAGGAGGAGTTGGCGCGGAATAGTATTGAAGGCTGATGAGAAGTCGAGAAAAGCACATCACGGCATGCACGGCATCCCTTATCTAAGTCTCTCAAGGTTGAATGGACAACTAAAGCAACAGCATCCAAGGTGCTACGCTTTGCCTTGTATGCAAATTGTAGAGGATCAGTCAAATTGACGAAGGAGTGCTTAAGGGAATCTAATGCAACTCGTTCAGTAAGTTTCAGGAGTACAGAAGAGCAGGCAATAGGACGGAAAGATTTAGGAGCAAAAGTTAAAGATTTTTTAGGGATTGGAGTAATTCTTACTCAACGCCAGGCGTCAGGAATCTTGGACTCTATGAAGGATAGAT
This sequence comes from Spirometra erinaceieuropaei, assembly GCA_902702965.1. Lineage (NCBI taxonomy): Eukaryota > Metazoa > Platyhelminthes > Cestoda > Diphyllobothriidea > Diphyllobothriidae > Spirometra > Spirometra erinaceieuropaei. Next base: position 27,373 of record CACRXP010001020.1, read on the forward strand.
AAATAAGGTGGGTCAAGACGGTAGCTATCTGCGAACAGCAAGACTTAAGGAGAAAAGGAGAGACACCGTCCGGCCCAGCCGCCGTTGTCCCGCGAACCTTTTTGAGATGTTGTTCCACTGTTGTCACAGTTACAGGAGTAAAGTCGCATGGTGGTAGGTAAATTTCGTTTGGGCGAGAATGGGAGTCGTTAGAAGTACAGACAAAATTTCGATTTAAAGAGTTTAAATCTACATCAATGGGTTCAAGTATATTACGTTGACCAGTGTGACGCTTGAGATTCCTCCACAGTTCAGCAGAAAGAAAAGGAGAGGAGGGGGTGGATGAAGTAGAAAAAAGTTGACTAACGAATAAACCGTTAAGTCTGGCAATTTCGTTCTTTATTAAAACATTGATATCCTTTACCTTGTCACGCTGACCTAGTTTGTAGAAGGCTTGTTTGCGACGTCTCAAGTGTTTGAGGTATAGTGAGGAGACTCTGTCAGGCCTGACCATAACAGTTTCACGAGGACAACAAATATCAAAAATGTGATTCAAAAATAGCGTAAGATTGTAAGAGCATAATTCAGCATTTTGTAGTGCTCGAAAAGTTGGGATGGTACTAGTAATCCAACTCTGCAGTAAGTGGATCTTATCTACGGATGTGTCTCGAACAGTATTTTTCCTCTCGGGTTTTGTAAGCAGTTGACGCTTAGAGGTGGAATAGACTTTTGGAAGTCCTAGTAGCACTGAGTGATCAGACTCGGAGAGCGGAGCTCTATTTTTAATACAAAAAAGCTTTGGGTAATTGGTCAAGATGTGATCAAGAGGGGCATCAAGGTGTGAAAAACCCTGCGACCTCGGTAGGATTCACACTCACGACAGCAAGGTAAAGGCTCGAATACATCTAGCGCTCTAGCCACCTGAGTTACGAAGCCCTACCGGCAGTCGCGAGCGTTATCACATTTGGGTCAAGTTACTCGCCCAGCCTACTGCAACGTCTGGAATCCACCAAATCTGATCCATTAAGTCAACTGCCCAGGCAGGATTTCCAGAGTAATTAGTCAAGAACCTACCAGATGACTAGTAGGCTCACCTAATTAATAGGTATTTGGCAGATTTTGAATAATTCCTTTTATTTTGACTCAACCAACCGCAGAGTCTCTTGCTCAACACGGTTCAAGTTCGGTGGTTTTCGCACATTATTCATTCATCTGACGACAGACTGGTGTACCAGATTCGAACGTATACGAAAATTATTTTTGTCGACACTCTATACTCCGCATCCATTAATGGTCGCAATGAGACTGTATGTGGGGCTCCAGATTGAGCAACAGGGTAAATCGACTTGAGTAGGCTCCATAACCTGATTGGTGAAGCGCCTCCCTCCCCCCCCTCCACTGCACTTAAGTCAATGTACCCGGCCATAAACCGACAAGACAGCAGGCGCCTGGTTCAATGGTTTAGTGTTGGGCGTAATAAAACCCAACGACTAAAGAACGCGGCTCGAATCCCAGGTTCCACAAACATGGTCTTGGGTATGGCTGGCTGACGACGGCCAATAAGCCAAGAAATGGCCGCCCACAGTCTCTCCTGTTGTTGTTGTCGCTTCTTTCTCTTGTGAGGTTTCTGATTTGAAGTTCAATTAACGACGGGACGAGCATTTATATGTATGTGTTTATTTTTTGCTCTCAATATAAGTGTAATCAGAAGTCACAGAAAGAATACTCAAAATTGGTGTTCTCCTACCGTTTTCCTGGCAAGATTACTTCCACTGAAAACTTGGTCAAAGTGCAAACACTAGTCTTTAAGGTCTTTTTTAACAGTGAGACCTTTTTGAGACATCCACACACTGTTCACGCTGTAAACAAGACCATTCAGGTGCAGTTTAGTATCGGGACAGATTTAGTTTACTTCTGTGTAAGAACACGAAGTGAAATAAAAGACAATTGTAGTTCCACTGTTTTGAAAAAAAGTGACACGATCGCTGGGACAAGAGCTTTATTAGCCTGACGTTTCGGATTCCTGCTCGAACCCATCATCAGGGACAAAGGCAGATACGGTGGTTCATGCGCAAGGGGCTGCAGTATTTATAGGATGCAGTCGCCCTGCTACCGCATACCTATGAACGTTCACGGCTTCCCCCTTCATCCTGGATCGTAGCACTTGGGGTGCTAACTGTTTTATGGCCGACATTCGCGCCGTTAATCGCTGCGATCGCATCACGTGCGTTGGATGTTGGTGTGTTGATTGCTCGACCATATGACCCACCGACCCTGGCGTTGGGACCAGTGTTCACCGGTGCGCTTCCCTCGTGGTTAATTATTTCGCCTAGGCGAAGTCTCAGCACTGACTATGGAAGGGCGTTTAAACATCAATTTCTCGAATACTTTTAAGTCCTAATTATTATGTTATTTCAAACAGTAGTGTTCAGATACGGGTAAATATCTTTAGATTCGGTCCTACTGTACGTGACCAATCTCATGAAATGTTGGCCGAAATTCTGAAATGTGTTTTCGATTAGGAAGGGTTACTTACGCGGAATTGTAATATTGATTATCTTGCGGCAAGATCCTATGGTGTTTCAGACTCACCAAGATGTCGGCTTCTGAATGCACTTCTTCAAAACCTCCTGCAGAAACCTCACTCAATAAAAAATGACTACCTAAGTAGCATGCTTTTCTCACACTGATTTGCGATGGTCTTATAAATTCAAATATATTTTATAGAAAATATGCACAAAAATATGCCTTCTTTTACTCATTTGGTAGAAAATCACAATGTCTTCATATTTTATGTTTGAAGAAAGGTTTTGAAAAAGTTTCCCTATTCCTGAACAACTAAGCCTGATCAGCCGTTGCATTAACGTTCAGCAATTTCAGCCTACAAGGTGCCTGCTTTCCGCGTAAGGAAAATCATATAATCCTCTATGCCTTTAGGAAGATACCACATAGAGTTCATAACATTTTGCAGTGGATTAGGACTATGTTCTACATTCCATTAGGAGCATTGATAATCGGACATGTGCAATGTTATATGTATGTACATCGCACGGTCTTAAAAATCTCATAGTTAGAATCTTTTTAAAACAAAATATAACCTTCCTTAGGGTATAAAATATGAAGACAAGGTGATTTTCTACCAAATAAGTAAAAGAGGGCACATTTTGTGCGTGTTTACTATAAAGTATATTTGAAGTTATAAGACCATCAAAAATAAATATGAAAAATTCATGCTACTAAAGTAGTCATTTTTAATGAGTGCGATTTCTACAGGAAGTCAAAAATGTGCATCGAAAACCCGACAACCTGGTGAGTTTGAAGCACTATAGGATCATGTCGCATGGCCTTACTATTCTGCTATTTCAAACACTGTTGTTTGAATGAAAAAACAGAGGAATCCAGTAGTTATATTTTCCATGTATAACCCACATAAGTACCGAAAGTGAACTTGGGGATACGTTATATCCATTGGGTTTCTTAAAAGAAAAGGCAAGTTCGGTGGTTAAAAATAGGCAGAAAATTTGTTTGTGAAGTCGGAAATTTATCAATCGAAAGAGCATTCATTTTCTTCAATGGTCTTCATTCAATGAGGCACCAAGCAAAATGTATTCGAATGATTAGCTGGAAAGTTTTTAAACGACACCGTCTTTCAGCGAAATGGCAGGTGAACACGAAAGGGAATTGGAAGGACCTCACAGCCGAATTCCGACAACTTTTCAACTTAGATTTTTAAAGTGTGTGAGCTGGCCCTCTCATGAAACAAAACCGATCCAAGTTCTCAAGACCACTACCGTATGTTTCAAGGTCAGTTTCCTATGATTGCCTCGCCATTTTCAGGAACTGCGAGGGACTGCCTCCCTCCACGAACTTCCATGGTGTTTCCATGACCGTATTGGATGCAACCTTGTTCATAGGGTATATTTGCAAGCTCCTTGCGCGTTAATAGACCGCCCTGATTTTTACTTTTCATACTAGATCCCTCCTTGTCGTAATTAATGATTCTTTGTCGTTTTTCATAATTAAGCAATTAGGCCCAGAGCATTCGATTTGTCTTTAATTAAATCCCTTTAGCAATTAATGAAGTATGTAAGCAGCAGTTGGTATTTCATCTTCTTTCTAAAGCCGTCAGCGAAACAGATAGCCAAGAGTGATAAAATCTGTGCAAAAGAAAATCACTTTTTCCATGCATATAAATCCCTTTTTAAACAGGCTATGTTGGTGACTTGCCTGACTTTCGCGTAAATGTCGCCGCTTATTTGTACCAAGGCGATTTCCTGATTTTACTAACATGCATTCAAGAGAGCTTGAGAGAGCGGAATTGATCTACGTGAGAGGACTTTAGACAAGCAGTCCTCACGAAGTTGGAAATCGATTACCATTGCCGCGTAAGTTAAGCGACGAACGATACTCGGGAAGTTGGTGTTGACAGGTTAAAAAATATCAACTCTAAAGTAATTAAATTTTCACTCAAATAATTCTGGCCCACACACGCACATTTTCGACAGAGAAGTAACCATGCGACGTTAAGCATTTTGGGGGGGTGACTGACGTGCTTGCTAGAAGACTCATTTTAGCGGTTTATTCACCGCTCACGAGGAATTTAGAAACGAATTGGTCTGACGCAAGACCTTTGAGCGGTGTTTTACTGCTTTTTCAGCCGGCGTGTTGCATACCGGTGATAATGGGATGGCGTGCTGAGTAAAGCGAAAGCGAGTAAATGGCTGGACGTCTCTTCACAAATGATGCACAAACAATTTCATCATCAGTCAGGCACACGCGTGCGTGAGGGAGATAGTCCACATTGTAAAGAAGATGAACACACGATCTCCGGGACAGTAGGTGTATTAGTCTGAGCTTTCGGTCTCGTACAGGAGGCCATTGTCAGAGACTGTGAGAATGCGGTATCAAATGGGCAGTAAGTGTAAGTGCGTTTACCGACCAGATTACGGTAAGGGCTCCTTCCGTTGTGCCCTGGGACTCTATCTAGGTCGACGCAGACAATCGCGAAGCGACCAGTGATACATACAGGGTAGGAATACTGACGAAGACAAGGGACAGTCGGTTAAGTACTTCTGGCTTATCAGCTTTCGTCAGCCAAACATATCTAACCCTAGGTCTGGAGGATCCGAGATTCGAGCCTACGTTCTTCTGCCCTGAGCCACGAGTTCGTTGTCCTTTTCTCTTTGAGTTTGCTTTTTAAGAAGTTGCTGGACTTCGGATTCCAGTCGCGATCTGCCTTATCAAAGGCCTTCAAGGGAGAACATTTATCAGACCGCGTTCTTACGCATTCATCCCAGGCTTTTGGTGTGATGGTCGCTTTCCCTTGAAGATGAAACTTCGCTTTGTGTGCTATCACGAAAAATACAATCCAAGATGACAGATCTAGATAAAAAAGTTTGCCAAGAACACAATGAATTCAAAAGGACTTGCAAGAGCCCTCTCAGAATACTAAATTCGAAGACCAGTATTTGTGAAAAATATTCAATTCGACGGCCAGCTGAGAACAGGAATCAGCAGTTTGGTGTTCGCCGCCACATCAAGGATGCCATCAGACTCCGTCTGCTCCGTGGCCATCAGAAAAAAGGCAGATTTTCAAAAAACAAAACCTTTGCACATGGGTTGAAAGTGATGCGTGCGCGTGGTTGCCTTTGTGATTTGCATCGTAATTTTGTTTCATTTGTCGGCTAGCCTCCTGTCTTGAATCATATCCTAGTCCTGTGATCTCAGTAACGACCTGTTATCTGCACAAAGCAACCGAAACATATTAGTTTCTAAAATGGTCTTACCTTAGAAAATAACCTTTATCTCTCTTGATAAAACCTTGTGTAACCCTGAACAGACACTACCTGATATTCTGTGACTTAAAAGGCTGCCAAGTGACACACGGACTGGCGGACGGAGAGTCAGCCTCAATGGCTCCTTCCCAGTGGGCCCTCTATGACACTACCATTCAGATGGGATCCCAACCGTCTCGTGTGCATTGTGCCGCGACGCATAGTTTGACTGTCGTTGCCAACGATGTCCACCGTGTGCTCCACACCAAGGTGAGAGTAGGGACGGTGACTTGTGCGTGAATTAGTCTATAGTGATAGCGGACTTGCATAGCATCTACCGCACACTCTCCTCCCCCACCTGGACCCAGTGTCAAGACAGAGTCAAGAAGACCGGAGGCGGGGGGAAGGCGCAGGCGAATGGCACGGTCTAACCCGCACCTTGGCGTTCCATCTCCTGGTCCACACCGCAAATGACCAGAATTTTAACCGACAACGGCAATGGGCGGGGGGTGTGGCAGGGGTCTCAATTTAGATGACGACTGCCGGCAACTGGGTCTGCCACCGTAACCCCTAAAATGTTGACATTTATTGCGGTCCGATAGCGCCTGCGAGAACCCGGTATGGTCGCGTGTTGTGCAGGGACCAGGCCGTGTATGGCACGCATAGGCGGGCTGTTGGACCCTGTCAGCCACTGTCATCGGACTCGCCTTCGGTTGTCCCAACGCAGTTTTGTCACAGCACCCGGTTGGGTGAAGGAAAATGGAGTGCGGCAGATGCTACGCAAGTCTTCCACCAGCAAAACCACCGTCTCTGCAACCGCCATGCTATAGGACATATGGTGAACATTATCGGAATCGACGGTTGGGCTGATATACAGTAGGTGGGATAACTCATGAAATATCGACAGAAATTCCAAAACTCATTTTCGTTTCGAAAGGATTAAATAAATAGTGCTGTGAAACTAAGCATCATGCAGCATAATTCTATAATAATTCAGTCACTTCAGGGTTCCGCCGTGCGAAAGAACTTCCTTCCGGCTGCATGCAAAAACTACACTCTGCAAAAAATGACTATTTAAATAGCACAATTTTTGCTCATTGATTTTCGATGTTTCCAAAAATCCAATTATATTTCATGGAAAACATGCATAAAACATTCATTCTTTCGTTCCTTATATAGACAATTACGTAGGTAGGGTATAATTCGGTCTTCAAAAACTTTTCTAATTCCCGAATAATTTTGAACCCACTCTACCATTACACTTGCATTCAGGGTTTCCAAACTACAAGTCGTCTATTTTCCGCGTACGGAAAAACATACATTTCTCTACGGTATTGAGAGGAGAGCATATGGGGTGCATAAAAGTTAGCAGTATATTTAATCCATATTGTTAACGTTACAAGCCGCAGCATGACGACTTATGAACGGTCATTTCACGGTATTTAAAAGTCCCACAATTAGAAACCTTTTTTTAAAACCGAATTATATCCTCCCTTCGAGCATAAAATTAAAAGGAGACGTAGTTATCTACTGAAAAAATGGATGAATGAATATGCATGTTTTCCATGGAATATAATTGGACTTTTAAGGGCATCGAAATTCAATGAGATGCCGGCTTTTGGATGCAATTATTTTCGGTGGCCTGCAAAAGGCGCACTCGGCAAAAATGGCTAAATATGTAGAATGAATTCTCCCATCGATTTTCGACCTCATTATAAATGTTAACCTATTTTATAAAAAAAACTTGATCAAAATAACCATCCTTGCACTCGTCTGGTAGCAAACCACGTCATCTCCAAAATTTGGCACTTGAAGAAATGGCAACTTCCGGTTTTAGAAATTTGTGCATGTGGGACTTTTAAGATAATGCAATGTTTGTTTAGATAGCATCGTATCTGTCAATCTTTATGGGTAGTGCATCTCAGTCAACGATTGTTTGTTCACTCAGCCTTTGAAGGGTGATGACCCAGGCGAATGTAGGACCACGTGTCACCCTTCTGAAGCTAAAGGTCTGTGAGCGTCTGTCTGCCAGAATCAACAAACCATGACCCTCGCAGCTTGGTATTTGCTGGTGGTTCTCTGACACCTGGTTTCCTGTCGGTAGATGTGCTTCAGCTTCAGGAGGTGGGTATAAAGGTCGTGAGCATGTCTGTCCAGTCATCCTCGTCCTTCTGGCCCTTTGAGGTGCTGCTGTTGTTGGTTAAAATCCTAGTCAAGTGTGGTACCGTGGACCAGGAGGTGTGTTGGCACGCCTAGGTGCGGGTCCGGCCGTGCCTGCACCCTCTTCCGCCTTCCGTCTTCCTGACTATGATTTGACACCGGTTTCGTGTGGGGGAGGGGAAGATAGTGCGATGGATCCTACATAAGCCTACATTCACTTTAAACTAATTCATGCTCAATTCACCGTGTTTACCTCACCTTGCTGTGAAGCACACTAAGGACATTGTCAGAGACGAAGGTCAAACTATCGTATCTGTTAATCTGCTGATGCTCTTTATGAAGTATACAGCTTAGTCCTGATCCATTGAAAAATTTGTCCTCAGGAGTATAGAGGGTACATGATTCTTTTTTTAAATGTAAAGCAACCAGCTCGCAGACTCTAAATGCTGATGTAATGGTAGTTCGGCCCAAAAGTTTTTCAGGTATTGAAAAACTGTTTAGAAGCTTAAGCATACTCTTTTTGGCAATAAAATTCAAAGACAAGATTCTCTAACAAATGATAGCATGAAAGGATATTTTCAACCGTGTTTTCTGCACAACATGTTAAAATGCACAAGGACCTCGAAAATCGATGGGAAAATCCATATCACTTACGCAGTCACTTTTTTACCGAGCACGGCTTTTACGATTGGCCAAAAGGAAACGCATTCACGAGACGATTCTCTGGCGTGACTGAAATATCTTCACGCTACATTACACGGTTATCCATCTAACAAACCCATCTAAGCAATATTTCCTAATCGAAAACGCATTTCAGAATTTCAATTACCATTTCCTGAGACTGGTCGGTGATAGTGTGAAACCTAAAAGAGCATTACCGGTGGTACGAACGGTACCTTTGCCAGAGGAGTAAGCAGCAACAGCCGAGGAAAAGAAGGCGAATGCGTGAGCCACGGGTTCTGGACAGGTGAAAGCGCGATTACTGAAACAGTGGGTTCATTAGTCTTGGCTTTACAACTCGAATAGGAACCCATCATCAGAGACTGCGTGAGTGCGACTTCAAGTGTAAATTATAATGCTATTTGCAGAATCATGCAAATAAAGGATCTGCTGAACGCAGGTGAACAATCGGGCGTACTTTATCAAATTCATTGCCATGACTGTCCCTGGTTTTATAAAGGCTAGACAGGACGACGACGACGTATTTCACGAATATTCATGCGCAGAAGCGCCGTTCGGAGAGGCGGCAGTCTCAGGTACCTTCTCCCACGCTGGTGGAAGGTCACGAGTTCGACTTTGCGGGTACGCACATAGTTGGGCGATCCGGCAACAAGAACTGCTGGAGGCCTGGGTATCAGACACTAATTCCATCGGCAGACACATCGACCTACTCCCCGGCTATCACGCGCCACACCCGCACAGCCAGATGGTGCGGCTCACTTTCTAACCCCCAAACCGTGAGAACACCGTGATTTTGGCGGCGCGAACCCGCCCAACCGCGGGCATTTCCCTCCGCTATTGTTTGACTACAAAAAGTTTCACTCGTTTTTGCACTAACAACGCCTGTAGGAGTTCGAAAGTCCAGACTAATCAACCTTCTGTTCCAATAATCACGCCTTCATCTTCTTTGTAGCAAAGGTCTTCACCATCTCGGTCCGTGTTTAAATGCCCATCACGTCCGCCGAGGGTTCATCCGTAGTGACACGCGCGATGTATTCTGTCAGCCATCAAAGATAGGAGCCGTATTTCTCTACCGACGGAACCAGCAGTGTGTGTGTGCGTGTGCTTATGCATACTTCCGCGCACTCTACAGCCACCATCAACCCTCCCTCAACTCCACATACCCTAACCTCAGGGTTCTTGTCAATTACCCAACTATAAACCCTTGGTCCCCACCATCACCCTCATCTACAAACTGCACAAGCACCGGCTCTTGAAACTGCTCGCTCGCCCCTCACAAACCCCATCACTCAAACTTAACGCTTTTCCACCACTCCATCCTGGTAGCAAGATTTATGTACACCCGTGAACGTAAGTGCGTACCACTAAAACCTAACGACCTGGTGATTGATGGCCCCCTGAAAAGTTTTCATCATCATGTTCCGCACGTCGACATTTGACAGTTATTTCCAAAACTGTTACTTTTAAAAGCAAGTTCTCCAGGTGAACCGAGGTTGTTCGGGAGGGGAGTTAGACCCACTAAATCTCATCCACTGGAAACACAATTTGTGCAACATGGACTTTCTTGTATCCGAGAAGCTTTGTGTTTAGATCTAACCATTTGACCTCGAGAACGTGCGACTCAACTACAGACAGATTACTTAAATAAAAGCGCACCCAAAATGCAATATTTTAAAAAAGGTAATCCTCCTTTATAAAAAAAGACTGTTGTTAACACCAAGGTTGTGAAAGGTTTGATTTGGAAGTCTCGCTAAATTAGGAGACCTCTCATTCAATGAAAACTCACTCCTTCCGAAACATTGGCGTTTCACGAATTGGCTCGAGAAATAAGAAATCTCCAGGCTATTAACTCGGCTAGGTCGCAGTTAGTAACCAGGCCCCTATTACAGGTGGCTGGGGGTTTGTTTACTGGGGCTATTTTGTGGGGTTCCATAATCACATCTGACCCATTTGGCTTCCGTTTTACGTTCGAGATTAGGATTAGGGCACCGGTTAATGGTTTCCGATTTTCGGGTTAGGGTTATGCTTTTGGCGTAGGTTTTAGGATTACGTTTAGGGTTTGAGCTTACGATTAGGTTTCAGTATTACGGTTAGGTTTTTCAGTTAAGGCTATGTCTAAGGGCTACGGTTCCGTTTACAATTTCTGTTAGGGTTGGGGTCCGGGTTGTCGTTAAGTTTAACGGTTAACGCTTAAGGTTGAGGTAAGGGTTAGGGTTAAGGTTAGTATTAGAGTTAAGGTCGTCGTCCGCTTCCGTATTCCTGGCTAGCAAATGCGATCTAGCCAGTAACTCGATTAATAAGTTGTGCAGCGACTGGTTTTACATCTGGTATTGAGACTTCTTGGCTGAATACATGTTTTATAATAGGCTCACAAGTCACCTAATGCCAGGGGCAGAAAAAAGGCTTACACGTGATCAGTATTGTGCTTGTATGCGGGGTAAAGAGCTGGCGGACTCAGCAACTGTCTGTCACAGTAGCCTCTATGACAGTCTCACGCAAGCGAAATTTGAGCCATCCACCAGCTTCTGCGAAAACTCGATGCACCACGCGGGGAGCCAGATCGCGTGTGGCACGTGTAGATACAGTAGATGTGCTAACTCATGAAATGTCAACCAAAATTTCGAAATGCGTTCTCGTTTCGAAAAGATAAAGTAAACAGTGTTGTAAAAGTAATCATGATGCAGCATAAATCTATAATGATCCAGTTACCTCACGGTGTCGGCTTTCGAAAGAATTTATTTCTGGCTGCATGCAAGATCTAAACTCTGCAAAAAACGACTACTTAAGAAGCATGCAATTTTCTCATTGATTTTCGATGCCCTTGAAAATTCAATTATATTTCATGGAAAACATGCATAAAAATATTCATTTCTTTACTTATACGGTAGAAAATCACGTCTTCTTTCAATTTTATACTCAAGAGTATAATTCGGTTTTGAAAAACTTTTCTAATTCCCGAATAATTTTGAACCCAACCTGCTGTTACACGTGCATTCAGGGTTTCAAAACTACAAGCTGCATATTTTCCGTGTACGGACAACCATGCATTTCTCTACGGTGTTAAGAGCAGGCCATATGAGGTTCATAAAATTAAGCAGTGGATTTGAGCCACATTCGTAAATGCAGATACATGACGTTTCATGAATAGCAATTTAACGGTATTAAAAAATCTCGCAATTCGAAACTTTTTGAAACCAAATTATACTCTTCTTTTGAGTATGAAATTGGAAGAAGACGTGAGTTTCTACCGAATAAGTAAAAGAATGAATATTTTTATGCATGTTTTCCATGAAATATAATTGAATTTTCAAGGGCATCGAAAATCAATGAGAAAATTGCATGCTTCTTATGTAGTCATTTTTTGCAGAGTTTAGATCTTGCATGCAGCCGGAAATAAGTTCTTTCGAAAGCCGACACCCTGAGGTAACTGGATCATTATGGATTTATGCTGCATCATGATTACTTTTACAACACTACTTAATTTATCTTTTCGAAACGAGAACGCATTTCGAAATTTTGGTTGACATTTCATGAGTTAGCACATCTACTGTAGGTTGTTTAGATCTGTAATTCACAGCGCCTGAGCCCCTCCTTCGGTAGTCCTGGCTCTGTCTTGGCACTGGACCTCTGTGCGTGAGGGAGGGAGGGAGGAAGGGGTGTAGCAAATGCGGCCCAAGTCTGCTGATAAACTACATCGCCGTCTTGCGCCCAACCCGTAGAGGGGCAAATGGCGAACACCGTCGCATGCGGCAATGGAAATTTCGTCCTCGGGATCGTCTGTCCAACCCTGATCTCTGCAAGTCAATTAAGCACGGCTTTCCCACCCCCGCCACCGCTTGTTTTGGAAGTCTTCTCCGTTCCATATCAGATCACCCGGTTGCAACTGTCATATATATTCGCCGTCTACCTGAAAGACCAAACAACCATTATGATAAGGACAGTTAGGATATCCTGAGGCACTCGGCTGCGATTACTGACGATACTAGCAAGACCCGTTTTACACTGGTTTAACTGGCGCATGTACTGATTGCGGTGTTGCGGTGAGGTCGTAAATTAACAATTATATGGACTTCCAAGTGTGACCGTATGTAGCAAGGCGTATCTTAGGTCAACGGACCCAACCTGCCGGTTCTTAAACCGGAATAATTACATGGGAACCGCCGTTTGGGTATGACTTGAATTTTGGGACTGGAGACAACCACTTCGGCATGACTCCTAGCGCCCTACATGTACAAAAGCTGGTCAGAACTGTTGCACTCTATGAAAGTTAACATACGGTGCTAGCAGAAATTACCTGAAAAATTCTGCTAAACAGGCCTAGCACAAGGGGTTTCCCTGCAAAGATGTGAGAGAAATAAATAACAGTTACTACGATGGGAGAAGAAAGTCTTCTCTCTCTCTACCGATTCTCAAGCCTGGGAATCAGGGCCTCCCTGGCATATCACGTGAATGCATGATCTGAATTAAGACTATGACCTAAATATAGGAAGGGGGAAGATCAACCTACAAAACACTTGTTTGTTTCTGTGCATTAGCGAAACTTTGTCCTACCCTCCTAGACTTAACAAAGGGAATCGCGCGAAAATTAAATTGCCTCCAAGACCCCAACTGACGCAGCCGCCTTTCAGTCGCTCTGTGACCTTTCATAACGAGATTATTTCGCCATTGGGCGTCACTTGTCTTGCGGACCCCCGCGTAAAGAACTTTGAGAGAAGAAGGGCATAGTTCTGGCTACCCCTACGGTTAGGCTCCCTAAGTGACGGTTAGATTTCTGTGTGAGAACTAAGTTACTTATAGATTAACGAGTTCCTATTGCCTCCTATCGCCCCACCCTCCTGTCTGTTCCAGAACTGGACCAGTTTTCTCCTAATTTCTACGGACCTACATCAGCCGCCAATACGCTAACAAAGAACAACGTGCTATGAAAACTGTGTGTGACCTTGTCAAAAGCTCACATCTAGTTTTTCCCCATCGGCATGGACTGAGCGCAGAATGTCCCCTGTGATATCTAAACCAACAAAAGGAGCTACGCGCTAAAGCACCTGTAAACGCAGATGCGCTGGGAGGCCACCAACGCTATGCAGGTCTTCAGTCACATCGGTAACCACCAGGCCATATACAATTAGTGCTAGGTTATCGAGTTTTTTTACATGTCCAAATTCACGTCCGACGGTCGTAGTAGCGAGGCTGGTAAGCCTAGTATTTAAACTGTCAAGTTGCGAGGATCCGTTAATTGCAGATTTTAATTAGTCTATCTGAGGAGAATGAATTGCTCACCGGATCAGGGGACTTTTCTGGCTGACGTTTCGAAGAGCTGGGGCTGCTCTCCATTCTCAAAGCGTCAAGTGAAAAAATCGATCAGCATTTTTGAATAGACTGTTGCATTAGTTGGCCCTGGGCTGATCGATTTTTTTTCTTCTTTCTCTGCCTTGGCCTACTGGCCGTCGCCTGTGAATGTTCCTGGCCTCCTGTAATACGTGTCGTCACCTCAATTGGGGTTGGTTGCGTTTGCGTTCCCCTTTTGGGTGAAGTGTTCGACAGGCCGTGTTTGCTCGGCATTCTTAGGCTCCGTGTGATTGTCTTGTCTTCGTCACGGTGTATGAAGTGACGTAGGACCCGCCTACATGAGCACAAACTGGCAACACGATGACTAGACCCAAACTCATGGCTTGCGGCTCACATCGGGGAAACTGGTCACAGTTTTGATTTTCAAGGAGCAGCCGTCATAGGCAGGGGCACCTCAAGGACTTAGCGTCTCACACTTGAGGCTTGGTACTCAGATGCCAACTCCATCGACAGGCATCTAGACCTTCCTTCGGCCTATAAAGTCCTACGTCACTTCATACACCGTGACGAAGACAAGACAATCACACGGAGCCTAAGAATGCCGAGCAAACACGGCCTGTCGACCACTTCACCCAAAAGGGGAACGCAAACGCAACCAACCCCAATTGAGGTGACGACACGTATTACAGGAGGCCAGGAACATTCACAGGCGACGGCCAGTAGGCCAAGGCAGAGAAAGAAGAAAAAAAATCGATCAGCCCAGGGCCAACTAATGCAACAGTCTATTCAAAAATGCTGATCGATTTTTTCACTTGACGCTTTGAGAATGGAGAGCAGCCCCAGCTCTTCGAAACGTCAGCCAGAAAAGTCCCCTGATCCGGTGAGCAATTCATTCTCCTCAGATTACCGACCCGGATCTCTTACTTTTGCTAACCTGAGCTAATTAGTCTATGCCTTAAGGAAAAGGGGAAATGCAGACCAACCGCGGCTATGGTGCTCAGGCCGCCTTATCGCCTAGGAAGCCGGCTAATCATGAGGACGTGAGGGTAGACTTTCGCTGCATCTACCGCAGTCTCCCCTCTGCTACCTGAATCCGGTGTCAGGACAGAGTCAAGAAGACCGAAGGTGAGAGAGGGTGCATGTGGCTGGCACTGCCAGACCCGCACCTAGGTGTGTCACTACACCCCCGGTCTACAATATACACTTGACCAGGATTTTTCACCAACAACAACAAACACGCCCCAACAGGGGTGAGAAGGACGATGATGGCTGGGCAGCCATGCCCACCACCTGTATATTTAGCGGGATCGCAAGCTCATCTATCGGCAGGGTACCAGGTGTCAAGGAACTGCCAGCGCATACCAGGCTGAGAGGGTCATGGATTACTGATACTGGAATAGCACACGCTTTCAGACGTTTTTACCTGACTGGTGTTAATCGCATAATCGACCACATCGCAGAGCGACGGCGTAAGGTAGACAACGGTCAAACCCATGATTGGATCAATGGCATGTGCACGAATTAAATAAACGACCCCTCCCTCGACTGGAAATGTTCCAAGTAGATAAGTATGTCCTTCCCCTTCCTTCTCCCCCTCACCCTCCCCCCCCCCTCCCGGTCCGTGCTCACTACCGAAGTTTTATAGAACAGCAGCTTTCAGTCTGAATGTATTAAAAATGCAGACGGCGGATGTAGCAATAATAGTAGTAGCAAGTAACTCTGTGTGGTTTGTGGTCAGGAGTTATAAATAATGCGCTGCCGACTTGTTTGGGTCCCCGAAAGGCGGGGATGTGGGTCGCGCTAGGGGCGGGGTGAAGGGGTTTCGGGGTGACATAATCTCAGTGGAGGTTGAGTGGGACAGATGGGGGGGGGGGGTAAGCGGTAGGGTGTAAATGCGCGCAGTTAAGAAAGACACCTGACTGACACGTCGGCCATAAACGGCAGCAGTTTAAAAAAGGGGCGAGAGATGAAAGGTCAGGCACTTGAGGCGGCGACTGCGGATAGAGTATTGGAAAGGAGCTGATGATGACAGAAGACGACTGTGCGAAGTTGAACCTCGGACTCAGGGCGTCCTCCGTCAGGTTGTAGGTTCCAAGTACTCTCCGACAGCCTGTTGTTGAGCTTGAAGCTGGAAGTGTAAAACATGATAAGTGGCTTCAGAAAAAGAAGGCTATTTAACTTCAACTCATATGTCTTGAAATGGCTGTTTGCTAGGACTGACTTGTATGGCCCACTAAGTAGGACATCAAAACAGGAACCGCCTACAATACGGAGGCCTTGAGTCGATGAAATTTTACGGCAAGATTCAGAGTCAATGGTAAGACAAGTCAGGATTAAGTGTAGGGTCAGAGTTGGGGGTTAGGGCTAACTGCAGTGTTAGGGTTTAGGGTAGGATTAAGGTCAAAATTAGGGCAACGGTTTAGTTTTATATTAGCGTTGTTGTTGAGGGTTAGGACACGGGAACATTTTGATCCTGGCAACGATCGGGTGAAGGTCCCCAAACACACAGGATTGGTAAAGGGTGCCTATCTTACAGGAAAAGGGGGTAATAGGGGTTTTACGGGCGGGGCCTATGTATGCATAGAGGACCGGCCAAATAAATATTGGTAATTGGTAAATTCGCTTCTCCAGCAGAAATGTTCTAATGCATTCACATATAGCAACCGAAATTAAGCAAGCCAATCAGAAAAATTAATATTAAGTATCTACAACGATTGCTTTTCAACTCTCTGAGCTGAGTTCATTGCAGATAATGCACCAGACCGTCTACAATAGACGACCCAAATTTGTACGATCAAACACCAAAACGAAATAATCGTGTCGGACCAAAACCACCCACTTAAATAAGTTTAGTAGGTATTCTTTGTATGCCACAGATGCTTGGGGTCCTTCACCCGATCCTTACTTTTGTCGTTTCCTAATTGTGCGCAGCATAATCCCAAGATATCTCAGTCACGTCGGAATGAGCATTTTGCGGCAGACTGTACAGACCACACGCAGTGAAAAATGAATACTTCAGTAGTACAATCACAGCATCAGTGGATGTTGTTACATTCAATGACCAAAGATTGTGTGTTCGAATCTCAAGTGATCCACACTCGGAGTTTGGTATGACTAGCTGATGACGGCTAATAAGCAAGCAACAGTCATTCCGGCCTCCCTTGTCTTTGTCGGTACCACCTGATTTACATCATTCTACTAGTCGCTGTGCGACTGTCTGCGAGGGTTCTAGTATGAGCCCCAAGGTACAACGGAACGAGCATGTTCGTAACCTGATCGATGAGCGCCCACTATCATAATTAATATTCCCGATCACAACCGACAGGACAACGGACCCGTGGCTCAATGGTAGAGCGTTATACTCCATGGCCAAAGATCCCGGGTTCGAATCTCGAGTGATCCACACTTGGGGTTGGGTATGACTGGCTGATGACGGCTAGTAAGCCAGAAATGGCCATTTCGGTCTCCCTTGTTTTTGTCGGTACCATCTCATTTACTACTTCACACCCCATAGTCCACGACAAACACTTGATGGCGTGGTCGGCGTGTCGTGGTCATTGGGTTAAGGGGGCGAGGGAGAGGGGGAGCATAGGCTGTGAGTACGTCGGGTGCGTTGTGCACACACCCTGCCATCAGGAGGTTGGGGCGACGTTGGGGTTGGCGTCGGCCACGGAAGACAGAGCGTCTGTGTCAGTCTTCTGACAGCATAGCATTGGATTGGCTAACCGCATAGCCACTGCCTCGGCTGTAGCTAGCACTCGTTGGCGTAGGCCTCTGAAGAAGCTTGCTGGTGTCCGGTAGACAACCTAAAAGGCTTCTCTGGCATCGACAAAAATTGGCCAAAGAGAGGATGATGAAAGTTACATGCACAAGGTCTTGGTACGCAGCGAGAGTAAAACCTCATCCACCGGTAGAGAGACAGGTGTAGGGGAGCTGCTAGCGCACACCAGGTCACGAGGGCCGTGAAATAAGCGTAAGGTTGAGGGCTATGTTTAGGGTTAAATTTAAAGTTGACGGTAAGGCAAGTCAGGATCAAGTTTAGGGTCAGAGCTTGCGGTTGGTGTTAAGTACAGTGTTAGGGTTTAGGGTAGGGTATGGGTCAAAGGCAAAGGTTCATGTGTGGGTTGTTGTTGTTGGGGTCAGGGGCTACGGGAATATTTTACCCTTTCCGGAATTATGCGCAGGCCCACGTCCATTACTTAGGCGGGGTGTTCCTATTACCGTGACCTGCTTAGAGGGCCACATAAGTCAGTCCAACTGACAATTTTTCAATAGACCTGTAGGGTATTTGACCTATCTCATGAAATGTTAACAGGAATTCTGGAAAGGTTTTTTCGATTAGAAACAACTACCGAGGCGGGATTGTAATAGTGATTATCGTACGACATCATTCCAAGATCTTTCAGTCGCGCCAGAATGAGCATTTAGCGGCGGGTCGCACAAACCACACGCAGTGGAAAATGACTACTTCAGTAGTACGATCACTATATCGGTAGATGTTGTTACAGTCAACAACCAAAGATTCCGGGTTCGAATCCCAAATGGCCCGCACCCGAGATTCGGTGTAAAAGGTTGATGATGGCTGATAGCCCAGGAACGGCCATTACGGTGCCCCTTGTCTTTGCTGTTATCTCATTACCACATTATGCTACTAGGTGCCATGCGGCTACCTGCGCGGACTCCAAATTAAGCCCCAAGGCACAACGGAAGGAGCATGTCCCGTGACCTGATCGGTAAGCGTCACACTATCATACTTAATATTCTCGATCATAACCGACAGGGCAACAGGTCCGTAGCTCAGCGGTAGAGTTTCACACTCAATGACCAAAGATCTCGGGTTCGAATCTCAGGTGATGGACACCTGGGTATGGCTGGCTGATGACGGCCAATAAGCTAGAAATGGTCATTCAGATCTCCCTTGTCTTTGTTTGTACCATGTCATTTACCTATACTACTAGTCGCTGTGCGGCTGCCTGCGAGGCATCTTGTTTGAGACTCAAGGCACAATGGAATTAACACGTCCTGTAACCAGATCGGTGAGCGCCCACCTACCATAATTACTATTCCCGGAAAAGGAAAACGGACTCCTGGCCGAATGGTAGAGCGTCAAACTCCATGACATGACTGCCTTATGACGACCAATGAGTCAGAGGTGACCATCCCCGTCTCTCTTATTATCGTCAGTAGCCTTTTCCAGCACAATTATAGTGAGCAGTCTGCATTCACGAAATGGGGAAGTTAGTTTCCTTTAATCTCGCACAGACATCCGAATTAGCCAACAAACGGCATGAACAAGCAACACAATTTCGACGGCGTCGCCTGCCATATTCAATACAACAGAGGTTGTCTAGCATTCAGCGGGATAAGTGATTTTAAAATCTTGTTGTTGATAAGGGAAATTCAACAATCCTTGCGCCGCAAGCACTTATAAAAAATACCGAGGTCCTCAGTCGAAAACAGAGAGCTAGGAGGTTATTTTACAGTATAAAATAAACTTCGTTAATACATAATTCTGAGACTAAGAAGTCACGCATTTTTGGTGAATTGATGACTTGACGGACCAACTGAAAATGAACAGAGAGACTGAAAACACCTTTTCTCTTTACAAAACCCTCACAGCTGTGTTTTCGCATAGCACACAACGAAGAAGTGGAGAGTACTTGATACTTAAGCACATGGACATTAAAATATAGAGCATGAAAGTCATTGAACAAGCAAACACGCGCATGCAAGTACAAGCATTCTTGTATTACTGGCACAGACTGAAGGACCCCTACGGTAGCCGTTGTGTTAAAAAATGACACCGCGAGGCTCCGAAGCTCAGGGCAAAACTTTTGGCTCATTGCACTAATCCCACTTCTAGTTAAACCTGGTGTTACTGAGTTTCTTTTAAGTAGACACGGGCGCTGCATCAAATTTCACTATGGAGGCTTATCAGACCTTGAGCTTGCTGTGAATAGCCACTGATATATCTGCGTACTTGGGGATTCTGTCTGAAGGGAACGAAAAGTTCTTGTGCAACATACATTTACCCTTAGATCTTTTCCTTAAAATTCTACTTAAAGGGACTTAAGAAATACATGATTTGAATCAATTGCTTGCGGAAAGTGAACGAAGTATACAGATAATTTCTGGGTTAAGAGCGTTCAGGGCGTCACGAAGATAATTGCAAACACGTTGCAAACTGATAGCTTAGTTGATGCACTTTTTATTTCAGATTTAACCTGCTGGAATTTACAGTAGGTGGACTAACTCATAAAATGTCAACGGAAACTTCGAAATGCGTTTTCGTTTCGAAATGATTAACTAAGAAAGGTTGTAAAACTAATCATCCTGCAACATAATTTTATAATAACTCAGTAACCTCGGGATGTTTACTTTCGAACGAACTTCTTTCCGGCTGCATGCAAAAACTGTTCTCTGTAAAAAATGACTACTTAATTAGCATGCATTTTCTCATTAATCTTGATGTCCTTAAAAATTCAATTATATTTCATGAAAAGCATGCATGAAAATATTCATTCTTTTGCTCATTCGGTAGGAAGTCACGTCTTCTTCCATTTTCATACTCAAAGGAAGAGTAAAATTCGATTTTAAAAAGTTTATAATTGTGAGATCTTTTAATACCGTGAAATGGCTATTTTTAAAATGTCATGTCTCTGAATTTACCAATGTGGCTTGCAAAGTTAACAACGTGGCTCAAATCCACTGCCAAATTCTAAGAACCCCCATATAATCTCCTTTTGATATTATAGAGTAATGTATGGTTTTCCGTACGCGGAAAATATACGGCTTGTAGTTTGGAAACCCTGAATGCAAGTGTAGCGGCCGGTCGGTTTCAAAATTATTCGGGAATTGGAAAAGTTTTTTAAACCGAATTATACTCTTCCTCCAAGTATAAAATTGAAAGAATACGTCATTTTATACCGAATGGGCGAACAATGAATATCTTTATGCATGAAATTTTAAGGGCATCAAAAATCAATGAGAAAAATTTATGTTAATTAAGTAGTCATTTTTTACAGAGTATAGTTTTTGCATTCAGCCGGAAAGAAGTTCGTCGAAAGCAGGCATCCAGAGGTAAGTGAGTTATTATAAAATTATGTTGTAGGCTGATTATTTTTATAACCTTTTTGGTTACTCTGTTCGAAACGAAAACGCATTTCGGAATTTCTATTGAGGTTTCATAAGTTAGCCCACCTACTGTATGATGGCGGCTAAATGAGGCTCTGAACAGAAGAAGTTCATTCTAAAATGAACCAGTCAGTCACGTGTTTGTACGTTACTGGTTGCTCTTTGCCAAGACTGGCGCTCATCTACCTGTCCTGACTGCCGGACGACCATGGGCGACCGTGTATGGCCCTGGACCGTCGTTCTAGAGCCTCGCGAAACAAATTCCGATTCCAGGCTACTTGACTTAGTGGTCGTTGACAAGGACGTTCAAGTTCAAACCCTGGGGTCTTCCCGGCATGTCGACAAGGTATGGCTAACTGACGACAGCAACAAAATAAGAAACACCCGTTCCCTTAGTCTTTATTGCTAACCTCTCCCTACTACCGATTATTCGTCGCTTTATGGCAGTTTACGTGGACTTCTAGGCAAAACCGGATGGGTTTTTATTCCGGCCAACGTTCATGAGCAATCGGGAATTATCACTTTCTGCGGCCTGATGCAAAGCCTTCTTTTCTCTCACAATGTCGCTGGTGATTATTCACCCATAAAAGGGGAGAATACAACCTCCCGATGAATGTCATCTTTGGTGACTAAATAGGTTACAATTCATAATGAACTCGGTACCGATAGGGTGTGGGATCCCCAAGTAGATGGCAATCTCAAAAATATGCCCTAAAATTCAGTGTGACTGCAAACATCACTTTTTATCCACCGTTCCCATTGTCTGAAATTTCTTCCCCTTCCTGACCAAATGTAAACTTACCGGCAGCGCTTTATTCAAAGTTGGTTATTTTTGAAAATTGTTTTTCGTTTATTTTTTGATTATCGCGCTCACTTACTCTGCCAAATGACAGCGTACGATAAGACTTTCGGCAGAAATTTATCTATTTTCTGTGTCTTCATGCTTTCCGTCCTGTGTGTTGCCTCACCCGTAAAACCTCCGCTACCACTATTCAACGTATGACACGGTCAACGGGTTAGTTAATTGGGGGTCCTACACCCTACCGTTGCCGTGAACTCTTCCGAGGGGACCACTTGAATACATAGGTGGAGGAGTAGGGGGTGGTTATCAAACAAAGCACTCCTACTGAAGAATAGCATCAACAAGTAGACTAAGCAGAGACAGTCTAGGTGGCTTTGCGCATTTGGGCCAGACTCTCCCTCAAAAATGACTATGTCCTACTGATGAGGCAAGTCCCGAAGAGAATATGGGTCCAATACTTATGGGGAATGTTAAGAGTCCCTACGGAAGTCAGCAGACAAACTCTATTTCGAGTTTTGACAACTCATCATAACATGTCTCTGCCAATCGCTTTTCGTGGTGTGGCTACAGTCAATAAACTTTAGATTTGGACAACCCCAAAGACGCAATTTTACGACAACTGGATATCTATCTACCGTCACTTGTGGTTAGAGGATGAACAGATGTAACTACGAGGTGGCTTTAGTCCTGTGAAAAACCAATGGGTCAATGAGATTCGTAGGTGCAATTGAACCTTCACCACCTTTATCCTACGCAGCTTTACACGAATGCTCCTTTCTTCTACACTCCCATGCGACACTTCGGACCGGCAATTTCTATGTTATTGGAGTCCGATAAAAGTCCCGGTTTTGTTTATATAGCTAATAGTTGGTAAAACATGACAGGGGATCGGTCCTTCTTCTGAAACAGCTCAATAGTAGCCTACCAAACAGCCTCTGGGTCTGGTTGTCTAACCTACCGAAAACTGATCCCACTGCATTGGCGGCGCGAAACTCATGTGCGTGTAGGGGGAATAACAGGTGTTCATGGGAAAACCCCACTCCCCAGAGATGGTTGGCACCCTCCAGCTACCCGATGTCGGTGGAGCCTGGATCTGCCTCGGCAACTGCTGACCCCCTGAGCCAGTTACCGCCTGCCTGGGGCCCTCACAGTCTTGCGTCCGATCAGACACTTGGCTTGTGTCGGCGGACACCGCGACAGCCACGGCGGCGGTTGCCGAGGTGGAGGAGGAGGAAGAGGAGGCGGAGGATGGCAGGAAGATGGTTGATTCACGACGGCCTGCGCACACTGACGAGGCCTCCAAGTGCAGTTTTTCTGCATTTAACGTAAGGTAGACAGTGGAACCGACGGATGAGTCAGCCGGCCTGTTGCCGCCGTCTCCGCGGGGACTTTGGTCAGTGGTCCCAAGCACCGACTTTGTTGTGGCTGCGGCCGCAATCGTGCCCTGCTGACCATGCGGAACGAGTTCGGAGAGAGAGGTCGAGAGAGCCTGGAAAGAGGGTCGGTTCTCTGGCACCATTTCCCAGCAAGCCAGCATGAGATTATAAACTTGAAGCGGCGCGGCTACCGGTCGTTCATTCCGTAGGCCAGAGGGGAGGGCCTTCAGTAGGGATTCTGCTGAGTGCGCCGGGTATGGAGTACTTCCGTATGAATAGATCTCCCATAAAAGAATGCCGAATGACCATCTAGAAAGCAAACGTTGCTCGACTAAGAGTGATGATGATGATGATGATGATGAGGAGGAGGAGGAGGAGGAGGAGGAGGAGGAGGAGGAGGAGAGAATAAATATATCTGAAGCTGGACGACTGCGAAGGCAAAGGTTGGAGTGAGAGGATAGTTACAAAGGACGAATGCTATGCGGAGAGTGGCTGACTTTAGTGGCCATCGCTATTTTATGAACCTATGATCACTTTCGAGAACCACGAAAACATGCATCAAGGACCGGATAATGAAAACGACTGAACGGAAAGATGTGAGTCAAAGGGTAGAGAGGGCAATGCAGGCAGAAAGTAAGAATGCGATGAGTAGGCAGAATGATCTAGGAGATTGTTGTGATAACGGGAAGAAAGGAAAAAGAAACGCGGGTAGATTACAGATGAATGGAGGATGATAAATCTTAAAAGTAGAAAGCAAACTAGCTGGTAATAATGACAAAAGGAAAGGCGAAATAGAAAAATGGGAAGATGGCTCTGACGAGAAAACAGATGCATGGGAAGAGAATTACTATGGTGGCGGTAGCAGTGGCAGTAGTAGCGGCGGCAGTAGTAGAAGTAGTAGTAGTAGTAGTAGTAGTAGTAGTAGTAGTAGTAGTAGTAGTAGTAGTAGTAGTAGTAGTAGTAGTAGTAGTAGTAGTAGTAGTAGTAGTAGTAGTAGTAGTAGTAGTAGTAGTAGTAGTAGTAGTAATAGTAGCGGCAGTAGTAGTAGCACAAACAGGAGGGCGGGCTTACAAATGCGAAAACATGAGGATTGAGGAACAGGAGAGCCATAAAATAGCGACAATGACTATTTTGAGGGTGAACGAGGGACACGACCGGGGAAATTAGGCAATTGGTCAGACTTTCTAATGTGATACTGACGGGGTAAATCAGGTGAATGAGACAGTTCGAAAAAAGCGTGAAATTATTCTGAACAGAGTCTGACCCTGTAGAGTGCTGAGACTTAATAAAAAGCACCAGAGAACTTACACGTCACTTTTCGTAGTGTAGCGTCGATCAAAAATTGATTCCGGGGCCATCCACTTGATTGGAAGCCGACCCTTGAAAAAAATCGAAACCTAGTGAATGACATGGGCGCGGAAAAATTGAGTCGCAGTACACTTTACGTTTAGAGAAAAAGCTGCACTCCATCGGGCTAGAGGCAGCACGTACTGAGATGGTTCATTGTTGGCGATATTGCAGGCCCTCGACCCCCGCAATGCTGCCGATCTACCTTCCAGTGGGTTTTGATCATAAAATAGTATCACACTAGACGTTAACTTCACCAACCCCGGGTTGAGGGGAGGCATAGCAAACGTTAGGGGGTGATGGCTCGCGTTAGTACGCACGCACGCACGTACGGACTGTCGTCTTGAAGTTTGACCGAGGCCTTAAAAACACTCACATTCCATTGTTGGGAAAAAAGGACGATTTACGATTCCTGGGGGCCTCGTTCGCGTGTGTTGGCGCTCGTTAAATTTTTGAAGACATAAATGCCTCGTATCAGCTGCTCCGACTGTAGTAATTAATTGGGCCATCAGTTGCCCCCCGCCGACTTAGCCGCCATACGCGCTCTGAAACATATTCCTAAAGAGACCTAATTTTTCGACCAATTTTTCAGCAGGAAAAAGAGCAAGAGAGACATTTGTACGCGTACATTGACACTCATATTTAGTCAGTTTAGTGAGATAAATGCGTAGATGGCGACGGATACGAATAGCGGCAGATTACTTGAACATGAAAAGAAGCAGGAGTCCACAGAGAGGGGAGGGAGAAATTTGGCGGCTCCTGAATTTCCTCCATCCCACTTTTATCAGAGCAACGTCTCTGTAGGCTCCCAGACTATATATTGCGTCGTTTTAACATAATTCGTCTTTTGTTGCCTAGTTCTTATCATCGGCGTTCGAAAACTCTTCGACAATACTTCAGAGTACTGTCATAGAACGGAAGCGAGACTGGCCGTTCCTGCTTGTCTGGTAGTGGCAGTACGGCAAGGATGCGGTATGTAACCCAACTAGGAAGACGGTAGTTACCTGCTACCCTAACGGCAATCCCACGCATGCCCGTAATTGGTACGCCTTATTCCTAACCTGCAAACATTTAATTCAAGCATGAACGTAACTGTAATACTGGCTCCAGCTTTAAATCCCCAATGATAAGCCTTAAATTTAATTCTAACCCTAGTCCTGGAAATCTAACCCTAACCCTGATCCCAGTCCTAACCCTAAAACTGCAACCCTAAACCATAATTCCAGTCCTCATATCAACCCCAAATCCTAACCATAACCCAAGTCTGGCAATTCCAACCCCCCATAACACCAATCCCGAAACTCTAAATCTGACCCTGATCCCAATCCTAGCCCTAAAACTCTAATCCCAAACCAAAACCCCTATACTAGTCTCAACCCCAACTCCTAACCCTAACCCAAGCTTGTCAACCCTAACCCTCTGAATAGCCCAACTCCTAATACTAACCCTCACTTTAAAAGTGGCCATAACCCAAGTTCTGACGATGGACACCTGTACAAGTCTGAAAGCTCAGGACAATAAACGAAGTGTTCCGAGGCTCGAACCTTCTTCTTCACTTATGCATACACCTGGAACAGGAAATTTCGCCTTCATTGAATCTCACAAAATGTTAACGAAAATTCTGAAATGCGTTTTCGATTTCGGAAGAATTACTTAGGTGGGTTTGTAAAAATGATTATAATGCCAAATAATCCTATAGCGCTTCGGGTCTGAAAGTATTTGACTTTTTAATTCCCTTCTTTGCGACGTCCAGCAAAAATAGCATACCATAAAAAAATTACTACTTAGGTATCATACATGTTCCACATTGATTTTCGATGACCTTATAAATGCAAATATATTTTACAGAAAACACGCACAAAATATGCTTCCCTATGCTCATTTGGTAGCAAATCACGTCGCTTTCACATTTTAGATTTGAAGAAAGAGCAGCTTACGGTTTTGAAAATGTCTCCAATTCTGCGATTTTTTAAAACGGTGCAATATCCATTCACACAGCATCGCGCATGTAAGTTTATTAGTGTTCCTCATGAAGTATGCAACGTAGTCAGCATCCATTGCATAATTTTATGAATTCTACATAATATCTTCTTAAAGGCATAGGGGAATATGTGGTTTTCTGTGGCGGGGGGCGTCCCTACCACTGTATATTCCCGATCGTAACCGACAAGACAACGAGCCCGTGGCTCAATGGTTAACAGTGTTGGACTTCTAACTAACAGGTGGCGAGTTCGAGCCTCGGGTTTGCCACACTTCGAGGCTGGGTCTGGCTGGCTGACGACGGCTAATAAGCCAGAAAGGGTCATTTCAGTCTGCCTTGTCTTTGTCGGTAATAACATTCTGCCTATATGATTTTCCTTATGTGAGGAGTGTACAACTTGTGCACTGAAATTGTTAAACACTAACACATTGGGCTGATCTCGCTCAAAATTAATCGGGAATTGGTAAACTTTTAAAAACCCAAATATACCGTTTCTTCGGTTATAGAATGCAGGAATGACGTGATTTTCTATGAAGCGAGTAAGAGCAAGCATATTTCTGTGCATTTTTTCGGCGGGATGGTAGTTGGTAGCCCTGTCAGTTAGCGATCCTTTCCTGCACTTACAGTTTAAGGCACTACGATTTCAGTAGCTGTGATTACGTTCTCAATATGTCTGGGAGTGCACGCGCAGAAGCCCTGTCAGGGTGACCTTCTTGTTCACTTTAACCGCCCCGAGAACGAGGCGCTGCAAAAATGCCTATATAGATTCATCGTATTGCAGCCCCCACGCGTAAAGCTTTAGTAAAGGGCAAAAGATTTATCCTAGGCGGATTATGATTCATTATGCTTCTCATTACCATCCTAGGCGGATTGGCGTGGGGCTCCGTTTTGTCGGTTTGCCTGCGTCCTTGGGTCTTTTTACTCCAGACCTCCTGCAGAGTCCGGCGTGATCGTGTACGAAAAGGATAACCTTCGCGCAGATAGGGTATAGCGCACAACTTCTGCCATAGTTTTAATTCTAAGTGTGGCCACAGTGGCAATAAACTATTATTTGCGGATTTTCTCTTCCGCCCAAACATATTCTTGGCATTAAAGTCTTACCCCGCTTGCGTTATGCCGTCCTGCGTGCCGCTGCTTGGTTCTTGTGTTCTCATGTCCATTCTGTAGGTTAGAGTACTATCGCACATACTGCGGAATGACCTTAAGACACACGGCCTTTTTCCCGTTGGTTGTTCACCTTCAGTTGCTATTCTTTCCAATCCGGGGTAAGGCTGCATTTATTCCGCATACCGTTCTAATTAACCATGCTCATTTCTATACCCTTCTTGCATTTTCACCTTATTTAAATTAGGCTTTCACTTTAGCAGGAGCGTCAATTCCAGGCATACAGTACCAGCGCCATTTACGCCTCCACTCATTTGCCCACCCGTATAGCCCCTATTACCACCGGTCCCGTAAGACAGGTAGCTGGGAGTGTTCGGCACCGGGAGGGCTACCAACTACCATCTAACCATTTTTTCTGTAGAATATGTTTGAATTTATAAGGCCATTGAAAATCGATGTTTAAAATGCACACTGTTTCAGTAGTCATTTTTTACTGAGTGCTGTTTCTACAGGAGGTCGCAAAGAAATGCATCCAAAAGCCGGCATCTTTGCGGGCCAGAAACATCATGATAATTAATATTACAATCCCACCTAAATAATCTTTCCTAATTGAAAACGCATGTCAGAATTTATGTTAACATTTTGTGAGATCGGTCACTGACTGTATCTTCCTGTGCCCGACTGACAACGGTTATTTCTAACTAGCTTTATGCTATTTCTAATATTTCTTTTATGCCTCAATCTCACTTGAGGCTGTTCACTATAAATTGGAAGCTTTTATCGATGCATTCTGGGCGGCTTTCAGGTGAGTAGAGACTTTTAGCAAATTCACGCATATTTCATGAGCTAAGTCACTTACGGCAAATCGAGAAACCAATCGATGAATCTCATAGACTGGGACTGCTGGAGAAGGTACGCTGAGTGAAAACCTGAGCCAAACCTTGATTTAGTAAGCAGAATCGTTCGACTGGTTTTGTTTCATATAAATTAACCTTCTGACGCATGTGCCAATTACTGTACTCTTTCACCTGGTGAGTCCAAATGGACAGCTCGACGTGGGGCTCCGCACTTGCCAGGCTGGACTGAATACAGTTCATCTTAGAACACTACGTAGAGTGCGTGACCGATCTCATGAAATGTTGGCTAAAATTCTGAACTGCGTTTTCGATTGGAAAGCATTATTTGGGCGCGTTTGTGATGCTTATTATCTTGCGGCATAATCTTATAACATTTCGGACTCAGCAGGATGTCAGCTTTTGAATACTCTGCTGTTCAGTCTCCTGTAGAAACCTTACTCAGTAAAAAATGACTACTTAAGTAGCATGCAATTTCCCATTGATTTTCGATGGTCTTGCCAATTCAGATATATCTTATAGAAACTATTAAGAAGAATAGGCTTTCTTTCAGTAAATTAATAGAGAATCACATCTTCTTTATATTTTATGCACAAGGAAGGAGTAAAATAAGGTTTTAAAAAGTTTTCTAATTGCCGAATAATTTGGAGCCTGATCATTCGTTGCATTAGCACTTAGTGATTTCAGTCTACAAGGTGCCTGCTTTCGGCGAAAGAAAATCACATATTTTTCTATGTCACTAAAAAGATATCATACAGAGTCTGTGAAATTTTGCAATGGATGCGGACTAAGTTGCACATTTCACGAGGAGCTGTGGTAAAGGGCCAGGTACGATGTAATGTGAATGGACATTGCGCGGTCTTAAACAGTCTCATAATTAGAAACGTTTCAAGACTTAATTATACTTCTCCGAGAATAAACTATATATTAGACGTGATTCTCTATTAATTGACTGAAAGAAAACCTATTTTACTTTATGGTTTCTATAAGATATATTTGAATTTGCAAGACCATAGAAAATCAATGGGAAAATGCATGCTACATTACCGAGTACAGTTTCTACAGGAGATTGAACAGCAGTGTATTCAAAAGCTGACATCCTGCCGAGTCCGAAATGTTATAAGATTATGCCACAAGATAATAACCATTACAACCGCGCCCAAATAAGTCTTCCCAAGCGAAAACGCATTTCATAATTTCAGCCAACATTTCATAAGATCGGCTACTCACTGTAGTTCTGACTTGGTGGAGAGAAAGGATAGCTGTGGGAAAGTTTTTCGCAATGCATTTGAAAGGAGGTAAACTCACGTCACTGCATTTGCGATAGTAGTCGCAGGCTGTGCGAGTCAGCCCAAAATCGGCGATTTTGGCCACATAGGAGTCCCCAATGAGCACATTTCTCGCAGCCAGGTCACGGTGAACAATCTAAAGTGATGGGATATGCGCACGAAAATCAAATATACAAGTACAGGAAGAGGTGTGGGGCATTTCATACCAAAAGTCTAGTCATTTTTCTGGTAATCCTTTTCAAACTCGATTTAACCACCAAAATGCCAGCATAAATACACCAAAATAGAGGGTACGCGAGTCAACGCGTGGAACATCACCTGGAATCATCAAATTTGAAATCAATTGGAAAAGGTGACTTTGTGCTTTAGCGCTGGTAGGGACAGAGTTAATCTCATACGGCGTGGCATGCCGGCTTCCGCGACTGTACGACGATAGACTGGGAACCAGTGTGAAGGAACTTATGCCACAAAGTTCACTGCCTTCAGAAAGAACTTTCTTAACTTCGAATTACGATTACTGGACTAGATATCTTTCACTGCAAGCGCATAAGGCATACAGTAGGGGATGTAACTCAGAAAATAAGCGCGAATTCACGGAAAATCACCGACCGTCAAAACCCCCGATTGATAATGCATGACCTCCAGTTATTTGTATGCCAGAAATTTCCATGCCAGACTGCCATATCTCTGAATATATATATATATATATATATATATATATATATGAAAAAATAGAAGAGGTTCTTCGGAAAAGTCTAGTTGTACTCGTGAATTTTCGAGCTGGTGACACCAACCCGTCGTCAGACGTAATGAAAACGAGGGAGAAAGTTATGCTGTCACAGTGGACCAGATAGTGTGATAGGACAGAACAGACCACTGATGTGTAAGGGGGGGTTGGGTGGGCTCCCTCCCTCATCGAACTTCGGTTCGATGAAGTGCTTATGACCCATCTGGTAGGCCTCAGTGGTGGACCGACTACGCCAGGTGCGTCTGTGCGCATGTTTGTGTTTCTGGTCCCAGCTGCTGGTGGTCAGGGTTATGATAGGCTGAATGAAGGCAGAATAAGCCCGAAACAGTGCTGTATCAATCTACCCGCATTCTCTGTCGTCCCTCCTCGCTGCTATTATGACTTGGCCAACTTCGGCCTGGTAATTGGTTGCCTGTTCGTGACCTTTGCCACACATACGGAGCTTGTTTGCTTTGTGAAGCCAATAGATCGGTGTGCGCCCATTCCTGAGTGATATATATATATATATGGAAAGGTAATACCGACAAAGACAAGGGAGACCGGAATGGCCATTTCTGGCTTATTAGCCGTCATCAGCCAGTCATACCCAACCCCAAGCGTGGATCACTTGAGATTCGAACCCGGGATCTTTGGT
>CACRXP010001020.1:61358-74907 GCA_902702965.1 Spirometra erinaceieuropaei
ACTGTTACCCACCCATAAATACTGTGAGGCGCGATACCACACTCACCTCCGACGATGGAAGCTTGTATGCTTTTGAAACGTCAGGACAGTAAAACTATGGTTCCCGAGATCGCCTTTTCTTCTCAATATATATATATATATGTTTGAAGGGCATCCACTGACCTGTGGTCTTATTCAGTCTATTTTACTAGTCTCTGGGCGACTTCCCTCGAGGATCTAAATCAAAACCGAGAACACAACGGGATGGGCACGTCCCGTTCCCAGATCAGTTAACGCCCTTCAGGCATCAATAATATTCCTGATCTTAGCCGACAGGACAATGGGCCCGTGACTCAACTGGTGGGCCGTTTGACTCAATGACCAAAGATCGTCTTCGTGGAAATCTTCTATGTACATATATATAGGAGATCACCGACAAGGACAAGAAAGGCTGCAGTGGTCATTTCTGACCCCGGCAAAGTTCAGAGTAACATTACAGACAAAAACAAGAGCGACTGGAATGGCCATTTCTGGCTTATTAGTCGTTGTCAGTCAGTCATACGCAACCCGGAGGCGTGGAACACCTGGGGTTCGGTCCCGCGACCTGTTGGTTAGAAGTCCCACGCCTCTATCCACTGAGCTACGGGCTCGTAGTCCTGTCGGTTGCGATCGGTAATATACAATGGTAGAGGGGCGCTCACTGATCGTGTTATTATGCCCATACTATGCGCCGCTGTGCGGTTGCTGTTTGACCTCGATAGAGAGCCCTGAGGCCTAACGGGACGAATGAGTTCCGCTAAAAAGATCGGCGAGCGCCCCACAACCAAATCCAGATTCGTTTTTTTGCACTTCTGCAGTCTCCCACGCCAAGCCGTCTGCACCAGACTACTCTAGCGCTACGCGGTAGAACCTTGGAGCGCGTTGCCGAAAGAACACTTTCAATAGAAATCAGGAGTAGTTTTTGGCAGTGTTAACTTCAGCCTGCGACAAGGCAGCTAGTTTGAGGTCACATATGAGGAGAAAGGAGAGCCGAGAAATATGAAGGACTCATCGAATCAGTAGAATTGTGTGGTTGAGGTTTCTGAGGACTTGGTCGGCTCTACATCATCAAAGCGTTTTGTACAAAAAATCGAACGGGATTTTGAACAAGCAGTCGAATTAGTTGGCTTTGGACCGGCCAAGCCCCCCGAAACGTCAACCATTCAGTTCAACTGATCCGGTGGACTCTTCATACTTCTCAGATTATCAACCTGGATCGCCTACATTTGCTTACCTGAAAAGGAGATCCATCTACTGACTTTTACCTGCCTACCTCCTCATCTACTTCGCGTGCAGTTTCAGGTGAGTCTGATTCAATAAGTGCTGTCGTTTAGTCGTCCTCATTTTCGAGACTAAGACTCCTAATGCTAGCCTTTCTGAAACATGACTGGAGCGCGCGTCCATAAAGTGCCTACTTGCTGAATATTGTGATAAGGTCCTAAATCATCTTCAGTGGTGTGGTCGACTTGACTTTTTCATAATTTTTCCGTCAGGAGTTTGCATTTTTCAAACGTGAGCATTTAGACTGAGGCGAATAAGCTACAGCGGAAGCTAGGCACTAAAAACCTACGTAACAGGGCCGCAGTAGCCTGATGCATCTTTCCACAAAATACTCCAAGGGTTTAGAGGCAGCAAAAGCTGAAATCCCTTTTACACGAATGGCATAACTCAAAAGTTGGGCTGTATTTTCGCACAAACTACTTTAGTGTGTTCGGCCCCAAAACAGGCCGCGCGGTAAATGTGCTGGACCAGGACGGAGACTACATGGGTGTGCAGCGGGCGTTATTAAAAATAAGCAGGCATAATAAATGCCAACAACTGAGTGTGGCGGCGCACCCAGGTGAAGGCCCACGCCGCGTCAGCTAGGACCTGAACCGTCCCCACTTTTCCTTGTTGCATAAAGTCCTGGTTAAGTTGCCATTGTGGACCGGCAGGTGAGATGGTACGCCTAGGTGCGGGTTTTCGTCGTACCAGTCACCTGCACCTCATTCTTGCCTTCGACCTCCTTGACTCTGTCCTGATATCGTGTCACGTGGAAGAGGAGGAAGGGCTGTGATTAATGATGTGCAAGCCTACTGGCACTGTAATCCCATTCACGCGCAAGTCAACGTCCTTTTTCGCTTCCTGTCGCGAAGCACGCGGTGGACATCCTCAAAGTTTCCGCTCGAACTGGCGTATGTCGTTCATCGGTAAATATATATATATATATAGATACACATACAATAGTAGGGGGTGCTCACCGATCGTTCAAACAGAACCCACTCGTTCCGTTGTGCCTTAAGGGCTCTCTCTCGAGCCCAACCAGCAGCCGCACAGCGGCGCATGATACATAGGCAGAATGGCATTAACGACAAAGACAAGGGAGACTGGAATGGCCATTTCTGGCTTATTAGCCATCGTCAGCCAGCCATACCCATATATATATATATATATATATATATATATATATTATGACAGTGGGCGCTCGCCGATCAGGTTACGGAACATGCTCGTTCCGTTGTGCCTTGGGGCTCATACTAGAACCCTCGCAGGCAGTCGCACAGCGACTAGTAGTAGACATAGATGAGATGGAGTCGACAAAGACAAGGGAAACTGGAATGGCCATTTCTGGCTTATTAGCCGTCATCAGCCAGTTATACCCAACCCCAAGTGTGGATCACTTGAGATTCGAACCCGGGATCTTTGGTCATGGGGTTTGACGCTCTACCTTAACCTGATCGCCGAGCGCCCACTGTCATAATTGATATTCCCGATCACAACCGACAGGACAACGGGCCCGTGGCCCAATGGTAGAGCGTCAAACTTCATGACCAAAGATCCCGGGTTCGAATCTCAAGTGATCCACACTTGGGGTTAGGTATAACTGGCTGATGACGGCTAATAAGCCAGAAATGGCCATTCCGGTCTCCCTTGTCTTTGTCGGTATCACCTTGTCAACATATATATATATATAATGCAAAGAAAATTAAAACGTGATCACTGGGAAAGAACGTGTACTGGTCTTAGTTGTCGGTCTCCTACAGAAGGCCATTATCAGCGACTGTGAGAATGTTGCGTCAAATGAGCAGTTTTGTAGTTAAACAAGGGAGGGTGTGGTGTTCATGATAAGGCTGCCGTCTCACGGCAGCGGGATTGCGTGCTCCCCTGGCTAGGGCTTGGGTCTCGCCTCTTGGTCTCGAGTAGGGGGCGCATGATAGCAGTGTTCATTTGATGCCGTACTCTCAGAGTCTCGGATGATGGCCTCCTATACAAGACCGAAATGTTAGACTAATGCACGCACTGCCCCTGTGATCGCGTATTCACTTTCATGCCTATATCAATATTTTACGGGAATTTGACGTGTCAGTCTTTGTCGTCTCCGTTCTAAAGTTTGCAAAATCTCAAAGCCTAGAACAAAGATAGCATTATATTTATTGGCTAGAAGCCAGTCCGTGCCTTTTTCTTTCACGCGATCTTGAACCTTTTATTTAAAACTCGGGCGAATTTGTGTACCTCGTTCCAGGAGGGATATTTGACTCCCTGCAAGTGCCAGAAGACGTTAGGAGACAAACCAGCTTGCATGAATCTATCTGTGTTCAGAACATTTAAGGGCAAATAGGCGTGGAGATTTGAACTGCGCTACTTTTCTGTGCTATACACTATATCCACTGTCGTTACTTTCCATTTAAAAACCCCACGAAAAATGCCGCCCAGCGTCTCATGATCATTGGTGACTGTCGGTGGTGGGAGAAGAGGATTAGGAGATCAACAATAGCCCTCAGGCTTTCGCTAAGGCTGAAATACTCCGCGATAATTTAAACAAAGCGGGTAGTTGCATGGTGGGAGGGAAGTCGGACGTTACTGACGTCAGCAACGTTTCCGACGATTAAGCGGTTGCGCCCTACTACTGAGTTTACGGAATGAAAAATAGCTGTGCGACAATTGGAGGCGAATACAAGACACTGGTATGCGGGCCCAAAAACCAGGAAACTGACTGTCGTGGAGGAGCTTCTGCAAAATCACATTTGTTCATTCCGAAGAAACATTTCAGGGAATAGGGGGGAAGGAATATGCATGTTTAACAGTGGCTCTGGATAATAAAAGGGAGACTGGTAAAGATTAATTCGCAAGGATTAAGCATATGAGCGATGCAAGAAAATCCTTCCTGCTGGTTAATAAATTCACCAGCATTTTAGCATTCTCGTTTTACTGGCGGATGTATGCATCCCATCGAGAATTAATTCTAATATTTGTTTACTACTTGACTAATCTCCGCGCCGAACGTTTCGTAAATCGAGCTTTCCCTCACTAAAAAATTGCGTGTTGAGTGCGTAGAACAACGAACCAATGTAGACATTTCTGTAGTGCCGGTTACTCGGCGCGGTACGGGTAAGCGAATGTCATCCTGCCGGACGAAGGAGCGACCGAAAACTCTGAAGAACAGCACCATCTTTGAAAAATATATTAGGCAGTTCTCCACAGTTTTCCTTACCCCGCGCATACACTTACTCTTTACCGACTAATTTGTTACATTATTGAAGTGTACCGTTGTTCATTCTGTTCACAAGACGGGCAACGGGCAATTCCAGTTAGTGATGAGGCCGGAAATTTTCAGCCGGTGGAGACGGTCGAATGGTGACAAGTAATCAATAACAGAGAAATGATATCGGCAAAGTCGTCGCCTCCGTCAAAACGCGGCAGAAATTCAAATAAATTTACAGCTTTAATAGGTCTGAAAGTGCCTACGGTTGTTGCTTATCAATCAAGCTTTCCTAGAAATGTGTGTTCTATTCAACTACACATTCGCACAATTTCGACAGTTTAAAGTCCTCAACCCGCAAAGCCACGCGAAACTTGTCTCATATCTCAACCTGATTCTGCTCCGGAGTAATTCAAGGGTTTTTTGCAGTTTAACTAATAGTTAGCCGGAATTGGCAGACGGTGGCAGACATCGAAGTGGTCATTCATTTCTAATGGCAACGGTCATCTGCCACGTACCCGAGTCTGAATGGTAGAATCTCGTCAAAACGAATGTGGGATGTTCTACTCGGACAAAGTAAGTGGTTAATCAGCGCTGCGAAGGGGTGGGGGACGCAAGCAGGAGAAAGAAGAACAAGAAGAAGAAGAAGAAGAAGAAGAATAAGAAGAAGAAGAAGAAGAAAGGAGAGGTGGAAGAAGGGTGCGGGCTTCTGACTCACGTGAAGTCGGCTGAGGTAGTCCATCCCCCGGGCCACCTGAAGGCCAAAATTGAGCAACTGCTCGGGGGTAACACAGCGGAGTGGACCACTTTTTTTGTCTTGGTGGATAGGGCCGTAGGCGGCTTCTGAAGGTCGTCGAACGATGAGGAAGTCTCGCAGGTTTCCGTAGGGCGCAAACTCCACGAGGACTTGCAATGGTCCTGAAAAATGGAATGGGGAGTTGAAAAGGCAGACCGGTGTAGATAATTATATAGAGTCTGCACGAACCTGCATTTACGTTACAAGGTTACGGTTAATTGGTCAGATTTTTATCATCCGTCCCTTTTTAACACTACTTATCCTTCGACCGGTGGGGGGGGGGAGAACTTCGGCGGGCATCGGTTTTCGAACCGTAACTACGACAGCCCCTTGGCACAGTCTGTAATTCTAAACAATTAACGATCCTCTTCGACGTACAAGGGAGAATGTGGAGGCCAAACAGTCAAAAAGCTTAGTTGTGAAACGGAAACGAGCAGCCAGTCCTCAGAATCTGCTCCTGGTACTCCCCTTCTGAGCTAATGTAACAACGCCCACCAGCGGGCCAACCGGTACACGCCATTTTCTGACTCGTCGCATTAAAAAACAACCCTCTTATCCGCCCCTTTTTAACACTACTTATCCTTCGACCGGGGGGGGGGGGGGAGAACTTCGGCGGGCATCGGTTTTCGAACCGTAACCACGACAGCCCCTTGGCACAGTCTGTAATTCTAAACAATTAATGATCCCCTTCGACGTACAAGGGAGAATGTGGAGGCCAAACAGTCAAAGAGCTTAGTTGTGAAACGGAAACGAGCAGCCAGTCCTCAAAATCTGCTCCCGGTACTCCCCTTCTGAGCTAATGTAACAACGCAAACCAGCGGGCCAATCGGTACACGCCATTTTCTGATTCGTCGCATTAAAAAGCAATCCTCTTATATGCACAGGACTGCTAATTACAAAAATACTTGTCATAGTGCGTGGTTACAGCCACTTTCCGCAGCATGCTTATTTAAATTAGCGGTTCTTTTCAGATGCATCCTGCAAACTCAGACAACTTGAGAGAAGCTGCGCATCCAACAAATAGGATGCACTTGTCAGTGGAAGTCGGCGGGCTAGAAACTGCTAGACAATGGTGAAAAACAGAGTCCGAAGGCTCCTGAAACTGTCAGCGAACGTCTTGGCTTCCGACAGGGCCGGAAAAGCTGAAGGAACCAATGTCCACTACTTAGCTTTTCGAAAATTCACTTGGTTGAGACGGTGTGCTCGGAGACCGTATGCTGTATTGTACTAACACTTTTGCTAGCAATACTACTACCACCATAACCGTAATTGCAGTTTTTTTTAATTTCCCAAGATATTAGTCGCTAACTTGAGGCAAATCAGTCTATTTAAGAATTGAAGGGTTGGACTGAAACTGAGTATGAATGTTCGGGCCGACGCTCATCAGCTACAGCTAAATAACCGCGTAATATTCATAAACTGCCGACGAGCAGCCGATATGGATGGCATGTTTTACCATACTTCAAAGCTGGAGTTTCTACCAGAAAGAACAGAGAGAACGCCGGATGCGACCCACTGACAAGTCGGACCCCTCACAGCTGGGCCATATCGGCGAAACACCTGCCTGGGCTTCTAGCTAGCAGCTCTGCTGTCAAGTATGGTATATCGTACAACTCATACAGAACCGTAACTGTAAACCTTCACATGATCTTCAGCGCCCAAAGAAACGTCATCAGTGATTGAGCATTTGTATCCGGTACCCAGAAAGGGCCGCGTTACAGATTCGTTGGACCAAAACTGGAATCAGAATGGCGCATGGCACACGTTTTGGGGCTGTTTTGAGTCCGCGCGAGGCCATAACTGTCCGCAGCGGTCAGTTGTCTGATGCAGGGCGCAGTGGCTGACAGGGCTAGAGAGCCCGTCTACGCGCGCCACACACATGACCTGCCCACCCCCAAGCACATCTTGTTGGCTTTCGAGTTCGTCCTTAAAAGACGGCGGTCCTCGTATCTTTGAGAGTGCCGCTACGAAGGAACCATCGCAGTCTGGCTCTCATTCCATTAGTCGGTCACTCAACGCACAAACACACACGCGCTGGGCTGACTGCGTGGTCTTAGTTAAATCGTCATTTGGCAACTTTCAAGCTACAGTTTGCAGCGCATCACCATAGCCTCAAGCGCATCAGACTGTTTAAAGTGAGGAATTGTGTGGTGAGAGTCGATCTCACTCGCTCTACCCTCTTCCATGCGCCAACTCATGATGATGCTGGGAGAGGGGCTGACAGTGCTAAGAGTAGCCCGTCTGCGCGAGCAACACACGCGACCTGCCACCCCCAACTCACACACCAGAACTGTTCAGATCTCACATGCAGCAGAAGTCACTTGGAGGAGCCGAATACTAAACTAATTGCCTACGTGAGAAGCGCCAGTGCTGTGTGATTTTTAAGACTTTTATGTGTTGATGGGAAAGTGTGTGGTGATGCGACCAAGAATGCGGCGATTTACCGCTTACTACTGTGGAAGTCCAAGTGCCCGGGTGGTCTCATACGATGGCTGAACGTGCAAGGGCAATGCAGACAGTTTGGAGATGAGTGTGGGTGCATTTTGATGCTTCAGGCATCGGTTCGCCAGTCTCCGCGCGATGGATTCGCAAGTTAAGCCCCAGGCCGACGTTTGACATGTGTGTGCAATGGCCGTATGGGCAGGATAGACCGGGAGTTGCTCAGTCAGCCGGGCTTGTTAGGTTGCTAGTGGTGTGTGCGCTGATGGGTGAGGAATTGATAGATATCTGGACGTGGGATTTGCCAGGTGTGCAAAGTATACTTGGTGTGTCGAAATTGCGATTAATTCCGCTCTCGTGCGGTGTATGCACGTGTGTAGACAGTGTGAACAGTGAAAGCGGATGTGTCGACTTTATGTAGAGGCTCCTGGCACTGGTGGGTCTGCAAATGACCGACCAGGCCAATACATGAGGTGAATGTGCGACCGTAATGAGGACAAGTTGGGACTGGGTCTACATCGCTGATGAGGGAAACGGTGACAGTGAGGGTCGTGATTGACGACTCGTCGTGTGTGTTTTCGCCGGTGGCGTGAAGGATAGATTTGGTAGTCGTCGCCGTAGTCGTCACCGCGGGAACCATGGAAATGGCGGTGATCAACGGCGGTGGAACAGAGGCAGTGTGATCATCGTGTTGCTCTGGGTCCTGAGATGTCCGATGAAACCAGTCCGCGCATGGAAAGTTCGTCGGCAGCATGAGCATGTTGGAAGAGGTTGAGTGTTGGTGTTGCGGATCAGGGACTCTTGAGACCTGCGAGCCACTTATTTGGCTTTGGCAACGACCATCCAGTTGGCTTCATAAATTGCTGCTCCAATCTTCATTCCTCTTTTCCAGGCCGATCGACCCAGATTTTCTGGTTGATTTGGAAGCACTTCCAGGAGTTTTCCAAGATCTTCTTGTAGCGGCCTGTCTGACCTGCCTGCCGGGGAGCGCCCGAAGCGACGCCTTCGTAGAAGAGCCGTTTGAGTAACCGCTCATCCTCCGTCTTGGCCAGATGCCTGCTCCATCCCGGCGCAGTTGTCTCAGCGCGTCCGTAGGGGAGCGATGGTGACTTGCGTGGGAATTCATTTCTTGTGATGGTAGACTTGCGCTGCATCTACCGCCCTCCTCCTCATCTCTAATCTGGACCCGGTGTCGTGACGGATTCAAGAAGACCAAAGGCGAGAGAGGGCTGGACGCCAAAGAGTGCATATCGTGAGCCTCTGACCAACCCTTTCCACAGGAATGCGCAACAGTAAACAACGCCTCACGCATACTCAGTGCAACCCGACTAATGCAATCCATGAGCCAATGTGGTTCCCAGTTCCCGCTTCGCGCAACAGCCGCACAGAACGTTCGTGCAGTTTCTGTCCGCGCCAGCGTTCTGTCTACTAATTTTTCAGCCTTCGACGGGGCAGCGGCGGGGGTTGGAAAAAAAATAAGGATAAATGGACAACGGTGAGGGGCCGATTAGACCCTTGCCCCACTGGATACACCAGCCTTTTGCTTGACAGTTTCCACAAGCGAATTACCAAATGACAAGCTGCCCCAGCAGCATTGCCTTTTTCGGGGGGACGTTGGAGAGAGAAAGCGATGTTAGGGTGGGTCATGCAGACCAACAAGGGGAATGTGGAGTTAGTGATTATGGGACACTGCATGTTCTGTTCCAACGGAGATTGGGGGGGGGACGAGGGTGGAACAGGATCCCAACACGTTGCCGATCGACAGGGGACCATAGCGGAGTTTAGGTAATGACAGTATGGAGATCCGAAGAGCACACAAACACGCGAACATAAAGGCATGTGCACAAGGCGCAGGACCCATTATCTGATATGGAACCAGAGAACTTTGTAGGGTATGCGTGAATGCGGAGATGTTACGTCTGTGATTGATGGCCATTGCGCCTTCTAAATCGTCCCTATTAATATTTCTGCGTTCATTCGCAGGAGTTGCATCTTCTCACTGACGCCAAAGTGCGC
This sequence comes from Spirometra erinaceieuropaei, assembly GCA_902702965.1. Classification (NCBI taxonomy): domain Eukaryota; kingdom Metazoa; phylum Platyhelminthes; class Cestoda; order Diphyllobothriidea; family Diphyllobothriidae; genus Spirometra; species Spirometra erinaceieuropaei. Next base: position 71,087 of record CACRXP010001020.1, read on the forward strand.
CCTGCCTGCAAACGTGTCCAAACACCCCGATTTCTTTGATAAGGAGGCTAAAGTGTTATCAACTGCACATCCTCTGACTCGTCAGTCAACGACTGAATTTCCTACCTCATCACGTTCAGCACACCAGCCTATTAAGTGTCCTGCGTCCATTCGCAGGAGTTTGTGCAGTTGTACTTAACTAATGAGGCTAGAGGACGCCTCAGTTGCCAATGGGCCCTGGTACTCCGATTTATTTAACCAGGAGGTGAGGCTGTAATTGACAACACCCGTTGACTCGTCAGTAAATGGTGTCCATCTGACTTACCTACCTCTAAGATTCGGCACATGTCGGCTTGCTAGGCGTCCGAAAGCCGGATTTTCCAATTCTTATGACAGGAGGTCAAACGCAAAGGTTTTTCACGACTGCAATTTCACCGGTGGGAGTAAATTTAGGAGTACGGCCCTTGACGCAGTAAAATGTGGCCCATTTCTCGGATTTCAAACGGTCAAAATCCTTGATATCTGCCCAGAGCAGAGGGACTTCCTCGGCTACTGCGGCTCACGCGTCAACTGTTCATGCGCTCCACAAGCTATACGATAGCGAAGCCGGCTGAAAATGACTTGAAGCGGGAGGCCAGGAGACCACGTTCGAGCTGAAGCCAGCTCTCGTCGGTCTGTTTGATTGGTTCAGCACCTTTGGTGCGATCCCACGCGGAGAAGACAGCTGGCTCGTCTCTCAAGTGTTGTACGCGCACACGTTAAACACTGCCTCCGCTCCCACAGGCCAGAGACACTTCGTTGGATCGAGGGCGTCAGACTTCTGCCTCCCCACTTCCCGCCCCAGGCCTCCACGTCTCCGTCCTCAAATTTGGGTTCGGGATGCGGCCCCTGCTTGGGCTCCGACAAGGTGCAACTTCACCTCTTCTTCTCCCCCTCATAACATGTGGCGTATAGCGAACAGGATGTACGGTCCCATTTGTTCCTCAACTGGCTGCGCTGCTGTTACGCTACACGCAGTCTGGGACCACGCTGGCCCATGGTATGCGGTAGTCGAGTAAATGTGGCCTTGTGTCAATGGCGTGCCTAGAGCGAGGTTCACGCCAGGTCGAACACTGCGTTCAGTCTCACAAGATGGCGACACCTGAAAGAGAGAGAGAGAGAGAGAGAGAGAGAGAGAGGAGGGGCTGGCACCGACCTTCGGGCATCACTCCTCATGGCAAACCAGCATATTCTTTACGATAATCAGTCGAAGGCATTTGAACCATTCCCGGCAAGCTGATTCGCGTGGCTTGGAAGGCTACCATCTGACTCGATAACTCTGTCCTCCACCTGGACGGCGACCGGCCTGCAGAGACCCTTATTGTCCTCGCACTCTCACGAGATCTGAGTCCGTGTGTGTGTGTCATCGCGCAATGGAAGGCGCCTTCAAGTCACGTCAACACTGCAACTTACCTCATTCCAAGTCGACTGGGCTGGTGGTTTAGAGTTCCATAAGACAATTTGGTTGGTCCAGCTTGAATTAAGCGGTTTGATTTCACACGGAATAGGTAGCTGACTTGCTTCTGAAGTTGTGTCCTCTCGCCTTAAGCACTTCTCGCATGGCTTCGCCCCCTAGTATGAGGTTCAGACTGCAGCCCGCTAACGCCCAACACAAGGCGCATCTCCCAACATGTGCCGTATAACGAGTAGTATGTGCTGCTGCGTGTTTGTGTGCGCCTCAGCGAGTTGCGCCGCTGTTATGTTGAATCGAAAATGGAGCTATGTTGACTGATGGCATGCATTAGAGGGACTGCGTTTAGTCCGCTGACGCTTGCTCTCAAGTTGCGGCTCATTCAAAGAGATCCGGCCACACATTCGAATTTGACGAGGCCGCAATTCGCGCAAGAGGTGACAACTGCTTGAGCCGGGAGCGGCTTTAGTCATGGTTTACTGGCCCCCAGTTCATTAACAAGTGCAATGACCTTCCCCTTTCATAGTCGATACTGAGGCTTCGCCTAGGCGGAGTAATTAGCCAAGCGGGGAGCGCCCAGGTTAACACTTTTTCCAACACCAGGGTCGGTGCGTCAGATGATCGAGCAATCATCACACCAATATCCAACACACGTGATGAAATTGCTGCAATTAACGGCGCGAATATCGGCCGTCAAGCCGTCATCACACCAAGTGCGACGACGCCGGCTGAAGGGGGGGAGCCGTGAATGTTCATAGGTATGCGGTAGCATGGCGACTGCATCTTATAAATACTGCAGCCCCTTCTGCATGAACCACCCGTATTTGCTTTTGTCTCTGATGATAAGTTCGAGCATGAATCCGAAACTTCAGGCTAATAAAGCTCCTGTCCCAGCGACCGTGTCTCCTTCTTCAAGACTGCTTCCTGGGTCTCGTCTCTTCGCTTCTATTGGCTATATTGACTGATGGCATGTATTAGAGAGACTGCGTTGAGTGCGCATGAGCTCTTATCTGTTGGTATGCGCTGTGTGACATACGTTATGCAGAGGTTCGCACCACGGCAGCCACTGCGTCCAATCACCTCATCAATTGGCCAACATACTCCTCGGAGATGTTAGTGGCGCGTGAGAGAAGGAAGATCGGATGAGGCCTATTGCCTACTGTATTAAATCCCAACGTTCTGGCTGAAGTTCGATCTGTATGAGGATCCTGCTGGTGTGAAATCCATGTTCACGTGTGTGAAGCATAGATCGGAGACTTAGTGTCATTTCTATCGACTTGACTCGGAAAACTCACTTTCAAATGGGAATGGATAGAGGGAGTGAAGTCAACCCTCCTCGTACTCAGCGCCTAATTCCTCCCTATAGCCAATAAAATGCGTCTTGAATTCACGATGACGTGTCGATAGTCTGTTTGGCTATAAAAAAATCCACGGTGGGTCTGCATCGCTCGCGGTGGACGACCCACTTCGCCTGGTCTCACCCAGACGAGCAGTCGTGATCGAAGCTAGGTCAATCGACAATCCCAAATAATCGATGGTGCCCATACGGTCTCCAAATAAAACGAGACAGTTATTATTATTACTAATCCCACCAGAGGCGGGCGGGAGGTGTTTATCCACGTTCTGGGCCAATGTGAAACAAGTCTGCTTCCTGGACCCTATACGTCAGCCTCACGATGCTACGGTTGTTCAACTGCTTTGGTGCCGCGAATCGTTCACATCCGCTGCAGCCTAGCAGGAGCTGTCACTGCAAAAGAAGAAGACCTAGGATAACTGGAACATGTGCCGCAGGTGTGAGGGCCATAGGAAGTCGGGTTGAGAGGTGGTGGGAACAGGGGTCGCGCAGACGAATATCCGCAGGCAGTCTTCACTCGGTTCGTCATCATGGTCGGCGTCTGGACGTGTGTGGGGGGGGAGAACGCATCGTAGGATAAGCGAGGAAAAGCTGGACTGGAAAAAGTATCCTCCACGCTGAGAGCCAGCTCCAGCTCGACTACCCCAACCCAGGGAAAAAATGGCCCGCCCGTCCCTTCGTGAGCGCGTATGACTGGACCCCGGGCAAGCAAGCAGACATTGGGAACTGACTATACGAAACATAACCAAAGGAATAAAGGGGGTTACAGTGTTCAAAAAAGCCTAGAATCCTACATCCGGTCCGGATAGTAGAGACCGGTAGAAACTGCCGAACAGAGTAGAGCCAAGTAAATCGATCAAGACTGGGTCGATTAGGCGACCAGTACAGTTTTCTTTAGTTAAGATAGGAAACCATCGAATAAGGGCTTCGCCCGTAAAGGGCGCCCTACATTCGCCCTTACGCTTTGAGTACTTCGCGCTTACCAAGCAGTTTGTCCTGCCGTCGCATCACAAGCGTGGTGGTGGTGGTGGTGGTGGT
>CACRXP010001020.1:91179-109948 GCA_902702965.1 Spirometra erinaceieuropaei
TAGGGAGTGTTGCTGCATGCTCAAATGACTCGGGCCCCCTCCATCTTGGCTTTGTAGTCCGGCATTGAAGCGACACTGGCTGGTGATGACAAATAAGTCGGAAATGTTCATTCTATTGCCCCTGTCTGTGTCAGGAAAACATGCAGAGGAGGAGCAGAACCGACGAAGAGAGCGAGACTTTGACGACTTTTCTGGACAGACACGTGCCGTTTTTCGCTAGGGTTCAATGCAGGGCTTTTGTAGGCAGTCGCATAGCGAGCAATTATATATAAGTGAGTAAGGACCGGGGCAGGGCAGACTGGAACGGTCACTCTTGAACTTATTGACAGTCGTCGGTCAGTCATACGTCAGCCTCTCAAAACCTGGTGTTGGGTTTGGCTGACTGACGACGATTAATAAGTCCAAAAGAGGTCACCTTAGATTCCATTATCTTTACCATGTACACCCTGTTCCCAAAGAATCTTACTTATTTCAATACGCATATATATATATATATGGCAGACGGGCGTTCACCGATCGTTTTTTACGAAAATCACTCGTCCCGTTGTGCCTTGGGCTCTCTCTCTCTCACTTGAGCCCCACCATCAGCCGCACAGAGGCGCGTGAAAAAGGCAGGATTGCATTACCGACAGAGACAAAGGAGACTGGAATGACCATTTCTGGCTTATTAGCCGTCGTCAGCCAGTCACGCCCAACCCCGAAGTGTGGAATAACTGGGCTGGTTGGGCTCGAGACAGCGCCCATAAGGCACAACGGAATGAGTGAGTTCCGTAGAAACGATCGGTAAGCGCCCCTCTGCCATCGTGTATTCCCGATCGGAACCGACAGGACAACGAGCCCATAGCTCAGTGGTTAGAGGCGTTGGACTCCTAGCTAACAGGTCGCGAGCTCAAGTCCCAGGTGTTCCACACCTCGGGGTAGGGTATGACTGGCTGACGACGGCTAATAAGCCAGAAATGGCCATTCCAGTCTCCCTTGTCTTTGTTGGTAATAAAATTCTGCCTGTACCATGCGCCGCTGTGCGGTTGCTGGTTGGACTTGAAAGAGAGCCTGTAAGGCACAACGGACCGAGTGAGTTCCGTAAGAACGATCGGTGAGCGCCCCTCCACTATTGTTTTTGTCCATATTTACGCGTTCATTGGTTGTTTTTGCACATATTTACACCTTCTATAAACTCTTTTGCAATTTTTTAAAAAGTTTTCAGTCTCATCCTTATTCGTATACTTCAGATGTCTTTGAATAATAATGACCTTCGAGTCCTGATTCGTTATTACAGGAAACGAGGACTTTCGAGCAGGTGCCGTCCATGACACAACTGCTTCTTGTTTCAACTCTGATGACATCACTTTAGAAGACCAGCCTCGTTCCGGCCGACCATCAGAAGTGGACGATGATGACTTGCCTTCCATTCCTGAACGTAAACCGCCGTCGAGCAATCGTGATTTGGGAGCAGTACATGGTGCCGATCAAAAACGGTCTTGAGGTAACTGCATCAACTTGACTTTGACCATAAGCAGCCGCATCAAGACTCGCACAAGCTGACCGAAGCACCAGCCAATCAATGCGGTGGACTTTGCAGCTTGTTACTGCGAAACTCTCTGAATGATCGATTCTGAAAGTGCATTACGAAGTCTGATGACAAACGGGTCTACTGACAAAAGAAACTGATCCCACTAGTCTCAGATCAAGATCGGTTCCGAATGACCGTGCCAACAACTCCGATCTCTACGGCCAACAGCCGGACCGAGTCAACGACAAGCTTACAGAGAAGTACCCGGTAGTGATTCGTCGAAAACGGTCTCACTACGACAATACCAAGCCTTACACTGTATAAAGACGTAGGACAAGTTCGAGGAATTGGATTGCGTCGATGTTCTTCCACATCTAGCCTACAACCCTGGTGTCATACCATCTGACTAAGGCCTCGTCCGATTAACGCAGCACTTCTTCTGAGATCATCGATTCGATTCATTAAAGAAATTTTAAGAAGCGTGGGAAGAAGTCTTCTAATAAAATCCCACGGAATGATACTTTGGAGGCTTGCAGATCGATGGCAGAAAGTTGTTGAGAATTATGGACTTTATTCTGAGGAATAGCTGTTGGTAACTCGTCCCGTTGTGCATTAGGCTCTCTCTCTCGAGCTCAACCAGCGGCCGAACAGCGGCGCGTGATAATGGTAGGATAGCATTACCGACAAAGAAAGGGAGACTGGAGTGGCCAGTATTGGATTATTAGCCGTCGTCAACCCGTCATGTCCAACCCCGAGGTTTGGGACACCCGGGGTTTGAGCTCACGACCTGTTAGTTAGAAGTCCGACACCTCTAACCACTGAGTAACGGGCTCGTTGTCTTGTCAGTTGCGATCGAGAATACTGTTTTTTGATGCCAAAACCAAATTATGGATTTGTTTGAAAATCTTTTGCATAAAGATCTAATTTCTTCGTAAGTTCTGTAGCAATTTGTCCCGACCTATCAGTAAGCCGAACTGGTTGACAGGGAAAAGGATGCATTTTGTGGTCGGGGAGTACAGGTGAATCTCATTGATGCCAGTAGTTCACAGATGGACTGCTAGACTAGTTGATTGGAACACATAGTGTCATTCGCTAGGTCTCCTTAACCATCACCAGAAAGGCATTTTCGGGCAGAATGTCAGTCTCCCTTTACCTGAAAATACCACATCAAAGTCCCGCTCCGAAAACCAGGACGCCGCCACTTCAGAAAAATGTGGGCCTCTGTGACAATGCCTCCAACCAGAAGAAACACACCTTTCCACTACAAATAAACACAGCGGAAATCATGGACCAATCGGGCATGTTACTCCATTTGTTTTATGTCCTTTTTACCGTCTCCGATGCTTAGTGTGTTGAAATTATAGTTCACATACGTGCAGATGGGCAAGAGGTCTTTGGGCAATTAACATTCTTGTTGGGTTGTTCTTTCTGATAGCTGGCAGGAAAGTCACGTCAGCTGCACTAATTTCCTACAAATGCCCTCACGAACCCCCACTCTCTAACCCTCGTTAAACCTCCCCTATTTTGGGCGCTTTCAGGTGCTGAAGTGTTGGAAAGTTAGGAGGCATCGCATCGATTGTTGTAATAAACAGTCGAGGCCAAACAGTTGCCTTCCAATAAATCACCGCCTTTGGGCGAGAATACTGTTAACTGCCCCAAGGGGTCGTCACTACCCAGTGGGGATCGAATGGGCTTACGGCAGCATAGGTGGATGCACTGTGAACCACTATGCCTTAGGGGGAATAACTCTTCCAAACCAACTAATAATCGAATTTAGTCATCGGGAAATTAACCTCTTTCTGGGGGGGCCGGGGGGAGGGGGACATGCACATGTCAGAGCCCAGAGCCAATAAGCTGATATTTGCCTACTGCGAGTGGCCACAGTCTATGTTTTGGTCAGTCGGGGTTATGTAGTCGCACCTGAAGTAAACAAACCCAAGCCACCTGTAATACGTGGGCGCAGTGCCAGTGACTGGCGTATGAATTAGTCTGCAGGGAGGCGGACTTTCGCAGCATCTACTTCACTCCCTCATCCTTCATTCACCTGTCTCCCCCTACGGAAAACTGCGGCAGACCTAAGACAGGTGGGTTCAAACCCAATGGCTGACAAAATCAAACAGCGGTGTACGTGGTTCACACACGATCCAGTAAGAGCCACTTAGATCTCACGCGCGTGAGAGTGACATAAAGGCTGTATTAAGATGGAGCCCTTGTACACTGATTCTCAGTCCTGAGGAAGGCTGAGTTATCTTGTCGGTCGGAAACCCTCCAAGTCACGGATTTTAGCCCGTCGCGATAGATTAAAGCGCGTCAGCCCCATTTTCTCAGCGTTCTCCTCTGCGCCAGTGGACTGTCCAACCCTGTCAACCAACGGACGATGGAAATAGACGTGGTAGCTGGCGCAACATGAAGCCACCGTTAGGATGTACCACAACGCTCCCTCTCCCTGTACGGATCATGCACAGCTTAATTGACACGCGACGTGACCCATCCTGGGCCTCCGTCTTGGTCCGGCGTATTTTCTGCACAAGTGTGTATGTGTGGGGGGAACACATTCGAAACCTGTTCGGCCTAAACACTTGACCAATCTCCAACACATGTGTAAATACAGCCCGCATCACAGAGTCTTCCTATTAAATGAATGGCGCAACAATTTGAGCCCAGGCCCTAGCCCCGCCGTCGTCGACGGACGCCAAACTCTAGGTTTTGTATAAAATAAACCGGTTCTTCGCGTGCCTTCCCTCTAACCAAAACAGGTTTTTGATTGTGGCGCTCAGGGTGATGTCGCATGCATACCTAAAACCCCACCCATCTGCACTGCTCCCAAGGGTACTCTCGGAATCCTCCTGCATCTCCAGTTAACCACCAGTCAACCAGACTCACTCTCCTTTACTCCGTGATCTGTAACAGTGGACAGTATTTTAAAGTGCACAAACGCAAACGTTTTCCTTGTACCAAGCATGGACACGCAGAATGCCCTCCTGCCTCCCGACATGGAGTTAGATTTTTACATCGCCGACTCCTGGATCACAGCCGTTCAGCACGAATAAACCGTATATCCTGTACAGTTAGGTGTGAAAAGATGCGATAACGTAGTGATGTGAATAACCCAGAGAAGGGGCCAAATTAATTTACCTCGGAGCGTTTTCACAGCCACAGTGACTTCTGAAATCTTCTTTGCTTGAGTTTGCTCTCCCCGAAGAAGAGCCCTTCGTCGTAGACCCGGCAACACTCGCGCGCCATCCCTCACTGAACCCACGTAGACTATTCCGAAGGCGCCGGCGCCAATCCTTTGGCCGAGTTGGACACATTCGCGACGCACCTCCCATCTAGCGTCCGCGGGTAACTTGTATCCACCAGAGCTGGCCTCGTTTGCAGAAGCAATGCCGTTGTAGTTTTGTCCGGGACGCTTGTTGGAGTCCATGTGTATTATGACCATGGGTACACGGAGCTCCCGGCGGTCTGCGGAGGGCAGACCACTACAACCGCCGCCGTCGACGCCGCCGCCAGCAACCCCTCCAGCCAGCTCAGTTGCCGCCCGCAGTAGCATGTAGGAGTTGGATGAGGGGACGGAAGAGGACACGGTCTCCTCCCTGTACCTCCTCAGTGGACTGAAATCAGAGTCGACGGAGTAGCGCCGTTGCAGCCCAACCGTGGCTGCGCCGACACCAGACTGGCGTTGACGTTTCCCAGTGCTGTCAGAGACCAGAGAACGTCGTCCGCAGCGATAGGTCGGTGACATAGCAGAGGGGTTCTCCGCGAAGCCGTAACCACCCCCGCCGCCGCCGCCGCCGCCACCCGATCGTAGGCGCAGCCAGTGTGCGGAATCGAACCGAGTCAGAGCCATGGAGGAGGACTCGGTGAATCCGCCTGAACCGCCGGGAGTGGTTGTGTGGCCCACGTCGGAGGAAGTCAGCGCCACACCGAGATCCGTGCTCGGCGAAAGACTGGTCCCCGAGGGCGGAACTGGCGGACCAACCGCAAACTTGTTGGCTGCCAGACTGGTGGGCCGTTTCACCACTTCAGCGGTAGCAGCAGCAGCAGCAGTAACAGTATCGCTAAACAACGCTTTCTGCGACTCGGTCCAGGGGTAGAGGAGATTTGTCTCCCGAATGACTGTCGAGTCCACGGGGCCTGACAAGGAGTTCAGGAAGCCGGCTTTCCACTCCGCGGAGGCGAGCATATTGCGACGGGCACGCAGATTGAGTATGATGAAGACGGTCACGCAGAGCAGGAGGAGGAGAAATAGGACCAGGCAGCTCATCACGACAGGACTAAGAAGGAAACTTATGCCCGTCATCGGTGCTGAGATTGCGTGTGCTGAAAGAGGACAACAGCGTGATGCAAACGACCACAAAGACAATTCTTGACTAGCAAGGAGGACGTAAAGTTCTAGTGTCAACAAATAGATGGTTAGAGCGATGAGAAGAGGCAGCAAATGAAATACTCAACGTGCTTCAGCCAAATTCGTGCACTTCATAACCAGCTCTGAAACCTGCTTGCCCTGTAAATAAAAACAAACAGATCACGATCGATCCCGTACATCAAGAACGTCTCCGAGGCCGTTAGTCGCCTTCTTGCACCACTTGGGGTTGGAGTTGCGCACAGACCGGAGGCCACCATGAGGCGTCAAGTGATGAGACCAAAAGACCCACTGCCACGGCAAGAGAAATCTGGAGTCGTTTACCGGATCTGGTGCAGTTGCGGACAAAGCAACTACGTCGGAGAAACTGGAAGACTGCTCCGGACGCGAATCGCCGAACACGTGGCAGCTGTACGAAGAAATGACGCCAACTCTCAGGTCGCGGCCCATTCGACGAGACCCGGCCGCACATTCAAGTTCGATGAGGCCGAAATTCTCGCGAGAGGGGATAATCGCGTGAGCCGCGAGTTGCTTGAGTCATGGTTCACGGGACCTCAGTCTATCAACAAGTGCAACGACATCCCCACTCCATATTCTGTCCTGAGGCATAGACTGGCCAAAGCAATTGACCACTCGAGGAGCGCGCAAGCCGGTGAGCCAGATGGCCGAGCAATCATCACGCCAGCATCCAACACGGGTGATGAGAGGTCAGCAATTAACAACTTGCATGCCGGCCATCAAGCAATTAGCGCACCAGCGGGCAACAGTCCTTGATGAAGGGAGCATGGTTTATTGCTGTAGGTATGCGGTAGCATGGCGACCGCATCCTATAAATACTGCGACTTCCTGTAGACTAGTCACCCTTTTCTGCAACTGTCTCTGATGATGGATTCAAGAGAGAATCCGAAACTTCAGGCGAATAAAGCCATTGTTCCAGCGATCGCTTCTTCTTCTTCTGATCAACTAATTCCTGGAACTCGCATCTTCGCTTGTATCGGCAAACAGATCGCTATAAACTGTTTAACGGCTAATGGCCAACTGATCACTGGCGACGCACTAACGAGGCTAGACTTTTACAGTGCTCATGACCTGTCAGTTAGATCAGCACTGAAAGTCGGTGCTTAGTCTTTGCGTCTACATTTTGATCAATCTGACACATCCCTGAAAATGCTGCTGTCTCCGTCTTCGTTTTGCATGCGCGTGTAATGCGCAGTGTAGCCCTTAAACAGGCCGTGTGGTAGATGCGCTGGACCAACACGGGGGCCGTATCGGATCCTGGCAGACTTTATCGGATTGCACATCATAACAAATGCCAACATTTCGGGGTGAGGTAGCAGACCGGGTTGCTCGACGCACCGAACCTGGTGTTGAGAAAAGTATTCACCTGCCCGCTCCCCGCATGGCCAATTAATCCACCTATGCGAAGTCGCAGCAACGAGTATGGAAGCGGAAGTTAATTGCACTTTTTAATGGACTGGGGGCCAGTAAACCATGACTCAAGCAGCTCCCGGCTCACGCGGTTGTCACCTCTTGCGAGAATTTCGGCCTCGTCAAATTTTAGTAAGTGGCCGGAACCTGTCGAATGAGCCGCAACTTGAGAGCTAGCGTCATTTCTCCGCACCACTGCAGCGTGTTCGGCCATTCGCGTTTGGAGTTGTCTTCCGGTTTCTCTGACGTAGTTGATTTGTCTGCAACTGCACCAGATCCGATAAACGACTCCAGACGTTTCTTGCCGTGGCAGTGGGTATTTCGGTTTAATTATTTGACGCCTGATGATTGCCTCCGGTCTGTGTGCCACTCCAACCCCAAGTGGTGCGAGAAGGCGGTTGACAGCTTCCGAAACGTTCTTCGCATACGGAAGCGCTCGCCAAAATTTGGTGTCCGTGCGGTTTGGCCTTTCGTCCCTTTTGCGTATTCACCGGTTGACGAAGTTGCACGGGTAGCCATTGGCTTTGAAGACCCGTCGGAGGTATTGTAGTTCAGCAATCTTGTCTTCCGATTCACTGCAGTGCGTTTCGAGACGCCGATAGAGCGTCCTTACACAACTGTGTTTGTGGCTGATTGGGTTGTTGCTGTTGAAGTGCAGTACTTGCATCGTATTTGTCGCTTTCCTGAATACTTTGGTCTTTAGTCCACCATAATCTTTCCGGCATATGAGGACATCCAGGAAGGCCAGTTGGTTGTTCTCTTCCTCCTCCATCGTAAATTATATGTCCGGGAAGACCGCATTCAGATGTTCCTTGAATGTCAGCAGTTGATCCCGGTCGATAACGACGTAGGTATCACCCGCATGCAGGGCCCAGAACTTTGGTCTGTTGTTTTGAAAGACCAGCGATTCTAACCGTTGAAGGACTGCCTCGGCAATGAACCCCGAAGTCGGCGAACCCTCTGTTTCTGTCTGAGTCTGTCTTGAAACCGGGTCCAGGTGGGGGAAGAGAGAATGCGGTAGATGCCGCGCAAGTCTACAATCACTACGAACTACGTCACGCGCAAGTCACCGTCTCTGTCCCCACCCTACTGTGGAGCATGCGGTGGACATCGTCGGCAACGACGGTCGAACTGTCGTACGAGTTTCCTCGAGGGGTCAGTCATCCTGACGGTATAATGAACGCCCTAAATATCAGGCTAGGCGGGCGGGATCCCAACTACATCCGGCTGACTTATGCGATTCCAGAAAAGCTTTGCCGAGTCTAGCTTCCGAACGGCGACCACCTGAAGGCTGAACGCGACAAGGGGTGTTCAGTTTGCCCCCTCCCTCCACCACTGCGGGGGCTAATCTGTCTGTAGTGCGTTTAAGGGGGGGGGGGGGGGTGGGCATCACGTGTCAAGTGTAGACGGGACCCACCGCCTAGTCAGTTTCCGTGTCTCATCTCGCCATCAGTCATCCTGACTCAGCCCTGTCACTGGGGCATGATGAGTGTGGGAAGGGCGTGAACAAAGCCAAATGCAGTGTTAAATCCTCTTTGCCATAACTCAGTTTCCACGTTACTCTTCCTCACGCGCCCAACCGACCAATCCTCAAGTCCTGCTACGGTGGGCGAGGCGGTGAATGTGCAGACACTGGTGGGTCTGCACACAAGTGTCGTCCACAGGCTAATTTAAATCGTTTTTCCACCGACAAGCCGAAGTGGAGCCGGACAGTTGTCTGAACGACTAAGGGGCCTCACTTAACGACGCAATCGCTTAGACAGTCTTCCTCCCTGTTGGCGGGTTAAACAAGTACCATAAACAAGTCCGTTTCACCCACCCTGACTATTTAACCTCGGCGAACGGATTCTCACTCATCAGTACACCCCCTAGCGTTCACTTATTGTAGGTGAGGGTACTTGTACTTGATACGGCTGCGATCATGCCTGATCTAGCCGGCCTCGATGATGTCCCGAATTGTACCTCTCCACGCGTGACGATCCGCGGCAGCAGATCTAGACAGCTCAACCCATTCCCTTCGCCAACGACGGAGACCGAATACCGAAGGTCCAAGAACCACCTCCATGTCTTGACGGACAGTGTCGAGCCAGGTTTTGAACTGACCCCCTCTTCGACGCCTCCAATGGGGCAACGGTGCCGGGTCGAGGGCAGTAACACTGAGCTCCTGAGGTGGACGACGAAGAACATGCCCGAACCGCTTCAGTCGTCCTTCTTGGATGGCCTGATTTATCCTTGCGATGTTGTCTCAGCGAGCGCGGACTGTTTCATTCAAGACGAAATCGGGGAACTTCACTCGAAGGATGGTCCTTAAGCAGTGGTAGTCAAAAACCTCCGGTTTTCGCTCATCCGCCACGCGCAAAGCCCAGCATTCACAACCGTAGAGAAGGACAGACCGGACAGATGCACGGTACACGCGAATCTTAGTGGCGATGGAGAGGTCACGTCGGTTCCACAGGCATTTCCGAAGGCTTGAGAAAACCCAGCGGGCAGCATCGATTCGGGAGACAATGTTGTCCTTACTCTGTCCATTAGGCAGCAGCCGCGCCCCGAGGTATTTAAAACTGTCCACTTCTTCAAGTCTGACTAAGATAACTTCACAGGCAATCAAATGACTACTCTTCATCAAAGACAACTGACGAGGTAGCAGTCGGATACTCGCAGAAAGTAACGACGCAACGCGCTCCTGAGGGCGGCAGCGGTATAGAGGAGGACCCCACTTAACTGTCAGTAGACTGTCGGTGGTGCCATACGAGATTTATGGTAAAGGGAGTTTTATGGGTGGGGCAGCAGGCTAGACAGTAAGCTGACAAAATGAAATAAAACACAAAAATTGCCTGAATTTATGTTGAAAGTCTTATCCTACGTTGTTGTACGACAACGGCGAATGAGAGTAGCAATTAAACAGTAAACAAGAAGCAAATTTCACAAAATAACGGATTTTGAGTTAAGGTGTGAGGTCGTGGGGAAGCAATCTTTGTTGGCAGTGTAATTTCTGCAGCGGCATGCAAATGCATGCCAAGATAAAACCCGTATGACACGGCCCACAGTCTACTGGCAGTTAAGTGGGGTCCTTCTCTATACCGATGCCCTGAGGGCAACTACGACCGACTTCTGACATGGAAACCACTCCCAATGAGGGGTAAATAGCGTCGAACACTAAGTAGCCTCTCATATGTCCCTTTTGAGAATGAACAACGGTGACGTTGAAGACAAGTTCTGCGAGGCAGATTCCATTCGCGCCAACGACAACTTCGTTTTGTAGCTCCACCAAGAGGGTTTCGGACCGCTGCAGACATCAAAGTCGTCAGGACTACTGAAAGTTACCAGTTAGCTTTCGTAGGTAAGGTGGGAGGGTTCCACCTCTCAACTGGCGTCCAACTTCTCTTCTTTTTATTCAGGACCGGGTCCTAGGGTCGTGGTGGCGACAGTCAAACTGTCGTATGTGTCAGAATTGAATGCCTGCTGCATTAAACCGTCCAACTCCTGTACGCTAGGCTGGAAGCACAGATGTCACCGGAGTAAGTGCGCCGGCCGGGTCTGCTCCGGATTGGACATAGTTCTGAGGATTGGCAGACTGATTGTGGTGATAACGGGGAGTCCTAGTGGGTCTCCCTTGCCTACGATTGCCCGGTAGTCGACAATGGGTGTCGTGGGAGTCATGGACGGCAGTGTATCTGGTCGATTCGAAATACCCTGGGGGATTAGTTACTGTTGGTGGGATCGTTCGACTGTTGAGGGTTAAATTCGCCGATCCCATGTTTCAGACCCCGGGGTTCTTCGAACGATGGAAGCGGTAGTGCGTCCCAACTACGAATGGTCGCATTCTTGGCATCTGACGAGATTGCCCGCATTATGAGTACTTTAGACCCCTGTAGCAGATGATTACGGTATTTGGGTTTTTTGGAAATCGGCGTATTAACAACTTGGGCGTCTTTGTGGCTTTTAGCTTCAGTCACTAGTCACGAGGTACTTACCTTTGTTGGCAATTACTCGGCAGTGATGGGAGCACTGATGCCGCTGCCTAGTGTCCTGTCTTTGGAGACAGAATATCAAAGCTCGTCGTAATGGCACATCCAGATTTGGAGAATGCAGTTCTTCAAATATATGTGTTTGCAAATTCCTTTCGCGGGTCTAAGGAGGCCCAGTGGTAGCAAGAGTCGTCATCCACATTGCATTGTTATCTCGGATGGAATAGATCGTAGCCTCAGATCCTTTTAATGCAACATGAGTGCTTTGTATACAGCCTCTGTCAACTACTGCGCCCACTTACGACAGTAAACATCTGATTGGCCCAGAAAGTGTGAAATTCTGCGTGAGAGGCTAGGTCGCGCATGCGGTACACGCAGAAGAGATCATCATCTATGTCAGCGACTATGCCCATTCGCTGCACCAGACAACTGACCGGTTCGGACAGTTGGTTTGGGCCTGGGAATGGTAAAAGAGAACAAGATCGACGTCTCAGGGCACTTTCCTCACTGCAAACAATCTGGTGTGCTCGAAGCTATGACAGTTTGCTAAAAGCCATAGTTTGAAGACTGCCAACTGGTGGGATACCTCGGCCCTCGCAGTCAGCTCAGTGTGTGTTTTTGTGAAATGGCGAACTGGTGGACCGTAATGGTGCCTTCATAATTCAGCCTCTCTGACACTCCTATTCCGTGGGATCCGAGTCAGGTGTGGCGGCACGCCCAGGTGCGGCTCCGGCCGGGCCAGCCACCTGTGCCCTCTCTTACCTCCGGTCTTCTTGACTTGGTCATGGCGCCGAACCCAGATGGGAAAGGAGGAGAAACTGTGGTAGATGCCGCTCAAGTCTACTAATATCACTGTACTCAGCTGCGTCTTCTCCACACATTTAAAGGAAATTAAATAATCCCAGTATAAATGCGGTCATAAGTGGCGTTTAAAGTCTTAGGCTATTTTGCTGAGGACTGACCTCCATCCATTCTTCTCTAAGTGGGTTTCAGTTGCCCAGTATTTGACTGTTCTTAAGGGGAGTAAGCGTCTGCTAGGCCATTATCAAAAACCATGGCCCTCGCAACCTGGTATGCTCTGTCACCTCTATGGCACCTCGTTCCCTGCCGGTAGATGCGCTTGTGCTCCCTCTGGGCATCCAGGTCGTGAGCATGGTTGCTCATTCACTATCCTCTTTCCGTTATTGGTTAAAATCCTGGTCAAGTGCTCATTGCAGACCATGGGGTGTGGTGGTGCGCTTGGCGCCACGGGTCCAGTCGCGCCAGCCACCTGCGTCCCTCCCTTCGCCTCCGGTCGTCTTGACTCAGTCTTGATGAGTGATTAGGAACCTTTTTTGACCTTGGGCTGTTGCGCGTGTGTCTGGGACCTAGTCCACTTTTAATCGTGCCTCTCTGGCACTCTCACCTAGTCGGATCCGTGCCGTCTCTGCCCTCTTGTGTAAAGTCCTGGTCAATGTTCGTTGTGGACTAGGGCGCGCGGTGATATGCCTAGGTGCGAGTTTGCACCTCGCCAGTCACCTGCGTACCCTCCCGTTTCCGGTCTTCCTGAGGCTGTCCTGACACGGGGTCCAGATGGGGGAGGAGGAGGAGGAGGAGGAGAGAATGCGGCGGATGCTATGCAACTCCACTATCACTTCAAACTAATCCATGCGCAAGTCACCGCCCCTGCCCTCACTCTGTTGTGGAGCACACGGTGGATATAGTCGGCAGCGACGGTCAAACTGCCGTGCATGACACTTCGTCCACACTAATCCCCGGTTGTTATGAGGAAGAGAAATTGTGGTAGATGACGCTCAAGTCTACTATCACGATATACTAATCCACGCGCAAGTCACCGTCCCTGCCCCCACTCTGTTGTGGAGCACACGGTGCACATCGTCGAAATCGACAGCCTTTGCCACCGCACATGAACTGCGGTTAACTAAATCCAACAGGTAGGGGAAATGATTGAGCCGTGCCAACGCGACGGCACCTCAACTGATCACGGAATCAACTTTTCACCAGCCCGAAAGACTTTCTGGCACCACCAGAACATGAAGAAATAATCAGTGAGAAGACGACTGAACAGACCTATCACAATTCAAACCTATATGTTTTTCAGCCTTTCAACTCTGGTGCGAGCAAGACACGTCAAAGCAGTACAGGTTCCGCCTTATAGATGGACATTTTACATCGTTGTTCGTCCCTTTGCCCCCTCCGCCCAATGCGCCTTCCGTAGGAGAGGTGGGGAGGGTTAGAACGCCTTGGAAGATGCAACTTACCGGTACCACAATCCAGAACACGTAGGTACATATAATTCCATCGGGCCGCCTCCATGCCCGCAACCGAAGCTACGCAGAGGTAGCCGCCCTCAAAGTCAGTTTCGTTGATGTTGACAGTGTAATAAATGTCCTGTCGACTCTCGTACTCTTGTTCCCACGGTGTGCTCTGTAGTGATGTCGTGTGTCCTCCTTCTCCTGCCCCCTCCTCCATCAGAGCCTACCAATTGGAAAAAAGACAGAAGGAGCGTGAGTGGTGCTCACTTGACAAGGTTGGTGGGGGAGGGCAAATCTAAAGAAAAATTGGCGCCGAATGAGGCCGACGCGTCGTATTAAACTGCGCACAACGCCAATGGAAGTATGTGACTACTGCGCCCGCAACCACAGCCCATGTGGCGGCGTCACCTTTCCCCCCCTCTCCTCCCTCCTTAACGGCTAGTGTAAGTTCAGTCATCTGCCCTAGGAAATATCTCCTTTCATCGTTCAGGCGCATCCTCTGCGTCTGGAACTGGTTTTGTTGCGTTTCGGCAGTAGGCGTTTCGCATTCTTCAGCTGTCGTCAGATTATTTCGTTGAGCGTGTGGGACTGCTGACTGTTTCCAAATGACCCTGAAATACACTGCCGGTAGAAAAGCTTTCCCTCGATACGTTAGCGAGATAGCATACGGCCTGGTCAGAATACAAAGCTTCCTTTAGTTGAAGGTATGTGTAGAAAGTAGACAGGCAGCCGTCGGCTGCTATTTTGCAAACCAAATAGTAACGGACAGTTAAAGAGGAGCGTGTAGGTGAGTTTAATTTTGTCCTCAACTGTCTGCATTATTTCACAGTCTGAGAGGAGAGTTGGTGTCTTTCGTCTTCCAGTGCGCTGTCCTTCATAAAGACGGTTTCTACCCTTCCACTCGATATCACCTGTAATGCCTGGCACACTGATTATGCTGGCGTGTTAGTTTCCCTGAAGTTAGCGTTGCGCGTAAGGGCGGTTGTCAGTTGGAGTGCCATAAAGGCCACACTGGGGAGGAGTAACTCCGTCCTGATCCTCGGCCTTCCAGTCACCGCAACATACTCCCATTAGGACCGAATTGTCTTGTCAATTGGTATTCTTCCAAGCCACGCCTTTTAGAGCCTCCTGCTAGATTCTAGCCGTTTAGATTTATTAATGGGCTGAATTGTTGTGGGGGTGAATTCCCCAGTGTGGGTCACACTCTGGCATGCGGCCGAGAAATATTTGACTAATTACTGCAGACACACTGACTTATAGGCTATTTGACCTATTACCACTGGACCGTGGCCGAAACAAAGAGAGGGGGTGAGACCGAGTCCGCAGCAGTTTTCCTCGTTATGAACAGATTCACGCGCATCTCCCTACTGCCCCCGACAACGGTGACCCCTGGTCGATGATGATGACGGATAAACTGTCGCCTTTAACAGCAGGTGTTAGTCGGAGGCATGGCGGACTGAAGAGGGAGAGCACGTCCGAAGGCACTACTGCCTCTGTCTTTCCTATCCAAGGTCTCCAGCGCGGCCCCACCTCGCTTCCTCCCCCCGGAGAGGACAGTAATGGGGCCATCCTACTGCAGACGAGACTGTACATAGTCGTTGGTCAGTCATTTTGTCCACACCTATCATACAGCACACAGGAGCTGATTCCTCATCCGACACGAACTGTGCTTCATGTTTGGCCCTGCTTGGAAGCCCTGTTTGCATTCACATCTACATAAAAACTGACCGATCCGCGTGGTATTTGTGAGTGATGATCTGAGTGGTAGCCTCAGTCATTAGGCAAATAGAAGAGGTAGACAGGTAAGGACGACAGGAACTGGTCTTGTTTCGCTCCCTGTCGCCGGAGATAGCAATTTGCTTGCCTATGGGAAACCAGACAGCCCCGTTGTCAGTACTGTTAGCAGAATAAACACACATTTAAGCTCCGTAGACTACTTGCCGAAAGCGACCAACTGACCGCGTTACTATCCGAAATTGTGGGTGCGTGGGTGCCCGCGGGCGTCCATTTCTATCCCAGCGGCCCTCTAAACGGTAATTGCCGCAGTCTGCCTGTGTTACTGTTGACTTTGACGCTTCTGTGCTTGACATGTGTCAGAGCCTTCACGACGCCTGTCGCCAGGTGGCAGAGTTTGATGGGAGGGGAAGGGGAGGACGGGAAGCCGCACAGGCGTGAATAATCGTTCACTTGATCGGAGGTGAGTGTAGTTAACACAGACACCACGTATCTAGCACAGTGATACTAGAGGGATCAGTATTGCGCATCATCATCATCATCATCATCATCATCATCATCATCATCATCATCATCATCATCATCATCATCATCATCATCATCATCATCATCGTCATCATAGCCACCGCCGCCGTCACCGCCACCGCCACGACAACTATCATCATCACCGTCGTCATCATCTTAATCATCATCATCGTCGTCGTCATCATCATCATCCGCCTCCTCCGCCACTCAGTGGACCCTTACATGGTCTTGAGTGTAATACAAATTACGGAAGCAAATGACCGAGTCGGTGCTGCCCCACATGCATATCATTTTAAAAACAGGGGTTGTATCAGCAGCGCTTGTTTTTGTATGTATACATTTAAATGCACGGGTCTAAGTTTGGTAGTAATGTCAATGCGGACAGGCCAACCAGTTGCCGACCGAGAAAGCCGACAGGGTCAGAAGGGAAGACAGTGATGTCTGGTAAACCGGAGGTTGCGCCCGCTGCACTGACTAAAACCTGTCTAGACAAAACTTCCAGTTCCTTAGTTGGCCGGACTCGAAATAAAGCACAAACCCGCCGACATATAGGTGCCATTTCAACAAATCAGGATCAGTGAGGTGAGTGATCACTCATGCTTAACACTTTATCCAGAAGGCGGTGAGTAATATCAGGCCTATAGATGATCGACGTAAAATCACAGCTTTGAGGGTCTCGCTTTCTCATCTAGAACACGATCCCAACACACATCTTTGACCGCGCAACTGTTCGAACTACTTGGAATTGACGCCGGCTCCCGCCGAAGCATCTTTCAGTTGGGTTTGTCCCATGCGTAGCGTTGAAAGCTAATAGACTTCTGGCGGCCATTTACCGACGGAAAATTTTATGGACGAATAGATTAGTTAAGAGGAGTCTCGACAGATTGGAATAAGGCATTTGACCCAATTGTGACACTTGACGGCTTCGTTGGGATTCGAACCCACGACAGCAAGCGCACGACTTAATTACAGTCAACGCCCTTACCACCTGAGCTAAAAGACAGAATGGGATGAGCACGTGCTCCAACCTGATCGGCGAGTGCTACACTATCATAATTAATATTCCCGATCACGACCGACAAAACAACGGGCCTGTGACCCAGTGGTAGAGGGTAACACACAATGACCAAAGATCTCGGCCTGGAAGACCAGATGATTAACACCTGGGGTTGGGTATGGCTGGCTGATGGCGGCCAATAAGCCAGAAACTCATTTCGGTCTTCCTCGACTTTTAAGCATATTCTGCTAGCCACCATGTAACTGCCTGCGAAAGCTTTAGATTGAGCCCAAGGCACGACGGAAACGAACATATCCCGTAGCCTGCTCGATAAACGCCACATTCTCATAGACGAATTATCCAAATCTGTCAAAGATGCCTATCAATTAAGTGAACCTGGCTGTCATCTGGTGGATTTTACATTGACTGTGTAAGAAATCCTGTTTGGGCAGTCAATTTAATGTAGCAGAATTGGTGGATTCCATGTGTTGCAGTAGGCTGGGTGGGTAACTTCATCCAACTGTGACGGCTCGGTGGACCGTCGTAACTCAGGAAGCTAGAGCGTTACCTATGTTCAAGCCTTCTCCTTGTTATCATTGGTTCGAATCTCTCCGAGGCCGCCGAGTTTTTCGAAGTTAGATCAGAATAAAATAAATTATTCACGATCTTGGGCAGCGCTTGTTGGCCACGACAAAGGCGGATGCAATCAGGCTTCGCGAACCGGTCCTATGTGCAAAAAAGAACTTCATACAGATCCCACAGTTGCCATGGTTCAAAACCACCAAACCAGCCACTCGCATATAATTACCTTCCCCGGACCCACCTTCTCCCTGGCGCTGACTAAAATTGTGCTGTTTCACTCTCCCCCTCCCATCCTCTCCCCAAACCCGAGCTACAGCATAATTATCTACTTGCCCGTTTCTTTTAATTCATTACTTCAATAGCCATATAAATGTAGAGACATGAAGTGCATTTGTCGAGAGCAGACGTATGCTCGCCAAATTGCCTTTTGAATTTTTTAATGGGAATTTTCGCAACCCTATTCAAGATCTGTCAAAACGTCTGTTAATTACGTGAGCCTGGTAATCTTCTGGTGGATTCCAGATAGATTACCTAGGATATCCTCCGTGGACAGTCAGCTTACTGTACCAGATTTGGCGAATTCTATAAGTCGCAGTAGGCTGAGCTCAAGCCTTGTCCCTGCCGTTGTAGGTTCGAATCCCACCTAGTCCCGAAAATTCGTGAGGGCGTCCCTTTGCCGGGCCTCCGGAGGCTTGCTAAAAGCAGCGGAGCTTGCACTAATAAGATTTAGGACGAAGCACCCAAGCTTCCAAGGAAACCCTATCACGGCTGAGCAATCAGTTACACCGCGTCATTCAAGATGTTAAAAATGTTCATCCGGGGGGATACTCGCTGCCAAAGGTCGGAGACTGTTGAAGGACCAAGCTCCAAAAGCTTGTGGGTGTTTGTTGTCTTGCCGTTGGTACTTCTCGACCACTGTTCGACTACGCTGCCTGTCTATCAGTTGACCATGCGAGCAGCGTGCTCGAGAATGCTTGTCTTTCCGGTGGCAGGGTGTTGAAGAGGGGTAGAACACGGTATTAAGTAACTCGAAACAGCTGTATTTTTCTCGTCACCTCGTCTGCGCCTGTCTAACTCGGTGACTGGTCGTTTCGTCAGTTGGCGGCCAGGTAGGTGGTCCTTAGGTCGTGGATCCCAGCCTCAGATGGGGAAACTGTTTGCTCAGGGCAGCCAAGCCGATCAGTCTGCAGTTCTGCCTGTGTGGTCCCAAAGCCTTAACTCCGGCTCAGACTGAAATGACATTTGATCGGCCTGTTACTGCAAGACCGTTAGCAGCGGATATAACCAGGATCACAGGGCAAGCGTCGTGCGTAAAGCGCGGATTCTTCAGAAGGATTACCCACGGGAAGGGCGCACCGTCGGATCCATTAAGACCCTGCATAAAAGGCGTCTGGTGGACCCCTCAGG
>CACRXP010001020.1:118363-132799 GCA_902702965.1 Spirometra erinaceieuropaei
AGGAGGAGGAGGAGGAGGAGGAGGAGGAGGAGGAAGTGGGAGCAGAAGAATGAAGCACACACAGTTGGTGTGGTTGTAATGACAACTAAACTGCCGATGTCCTTTCGACGACAACGACAGCGGTGGCGACGGCGACGGCGATTCCCTTGCGTGACAGATGCCCCCTCCTCCCCCTGTGCTATTTATGTCTCACTCAGGGCCCTGAAGGATGGGTGTGCAGAGGAGACTGACTTCCAAAAGTAAAATTCCAAAGACTGGCTGTCTCAGATGACAATGCTTTTATGTGACTTTGATGGGAGGGTAACAGTCACATGCAGTTTTTTGACCAAAACGTAATTACTCATCTCAGAGAAAATCTGCTTTGTACGCGCCCAGAAGAGGAATACAGGTTGGGCGGGCCTCACCATCCTCTTAGAACCACGTGATGCCGATGTGCCACAACAGCGATGCCTGAATTCTGAGCAGTCCATTTTCAGACGGGACTGCACATTTAAGTATGTTGGTCATCTAAGTTTGCTCGACCCTAGCTTTCACGACATCTTATCCCGAGCATGTTCAGAGAGATGGTAACCTGGTAGAAAATGTTAACCGGGATCTGGGCTCCGATCTAGACAACTTAAGATAAATTTGCAAAGTTCTGCTTTGGAAGGATGGACCGCCTATGACGAAAGCGGTCTCATTCAGTGCAGTGCTCTTCTATGCCTGTCCGGATTAATGGCCTCGTCAAGAATTCCTCCACAGTTGGTGAGTGCTACTTATGCCGAATAGCTGCAGCACGGCAACAGATCATCTGGCTTCTGTTTGCAAAGTACGACGTGATCGCGGGGACAAATTTATTGGTTTTCCAACGTCTTGGACAGTTTTTGTTTGCTGGCCAGTTCACAAAAGCGGAAAAGCAGTTGTTTTACTAGAAAGGAGTCTGCGTGATGGTTGCTAAATCTGCATACATAAATATTTTAAGCGTCAAACAGGAAAAGTCTGCTTCGAATTCTCAGTAAGAATTCAATAAGGGCTACACTAAGAAGGAATCGTTGCAGCTCGAAACTAAATCTCGTGAAGGACCGAGTTATCCCGTCATGGCTTATAGCGTTTCGTGACAGGCATAGTCCTTCATACATGCCAGTACATAGACGTAGTTGCTTCCTGGCTACCCCTGTAGATCGCAGTTCGACTGCAATAACTACTTAGATAGTAGTATTTCTTCATAAGAAAGATTTACATGAGTCCGCTTCTTGGTAGGAAATTACATCAAGCGACTGAATTTATGAAACAGGGTCTGAAAATTTAACGTGCGTTATTGATTACAGAGGGTCACTCCTTCGGAACTTGTCCGCTTTGGAGAAGGGGTGCATTTCCTAGAAATATTGTTATTTTGAGTACTTTTCCGGCATGAACTTTCGTGAAGGCAACTCTGGACGTGCGCAATTTAACTCATAGGTACTGTGGACTTTTATAAACACCGGTAGACCCCCTTTTAAGGACAAAAAAATGTGTGGCTTGGCTTTACGGGAAGCCCGCAGCATGCAATTCACCCACCCTACACAAGTGCAACCGCAGGTTTGGAGTAAAATAATTCGATAACTTTTAGACTTCGAGTTAAAAACGATACCACTTGAGAGAGAGATCGGGATCGGAAGTATACTGACAAGAAGAATTAACGGAAACCATGAACACTACTTGATCAGAAGGTCTTTCAGGGTCATGATTTATGCAATCAATAACATAGAGGTTTACCCTGCATAACCTTGGGATTTTGCTGAATGCTTTACGGATGCCGCCTCATCCGATCGTGAGTAGATTTAAAGAGTTCGGAATCTACTGCAGCTTCAGTCTGTTTAGAGAACATAAACGCTTCGAAGGAATTTCTATAAGTCGTGGATGTCTATGGAACAAAGGAGAAGCAGCAAAAGATTAAACAACAGACTTCTATACCCGCCACGGAGCCTTCTGTGATTCCCCAGCTTCCCCAGCGTCCAGAGCTCAGGTATATTAGATCTGTTCGTTGGAGGAAAGGCCTTTGCATATTCTGCAATGTTCTGCAGGACAACCCGACCTCTACCACATATTCAGCGAATAAGCACTGTAAAGAGGACTGTGTCCTACAAACTGACGAAGAAACTTAACTGTCCAGATAAATCCTTGCGAATTGTTTGGTCATTACTCGATGGCTGGGTTTGTGTATGACATAATCTCTTCCAAAGTCTACACAATGACCATGAGTCGAAGCTGCGTTACCTTTGACGAATGTAGGCCACAATGCAGTGCCCAAGAGCCAAAGAGTTGATGCAACTCTTCTTTATGGCTTCTGTGTGTTCAATGCGGATAGCTTTTTATCTCTCCATCTTCGACAGCCCAAACAATCGGCTGGCCGGTAACTGTGGAAGTGTGTGGTTTGCTCATCTGACTAACAAATATTCTGAATCTCCATCCTTCCATTACTGGCAAAAATTTAGAATACATGGAAAACGCACGCCGATAGCGGTATAACAGGTAAGGCCGTGTTTGACGTCTGACTCGTTGGGGATAGCAGGAACTCACTATATGAAATCCTATTTACATCCGCCTATCCAATTCAAATGAGACGTCTAATCAAACCGCTCTGCGGACAACTCACGCCAATGAGGGAGGCGTTGGGAGTCGGGCGCAAGTCCTCGGGGCGAAGTCGGCTCTCGAGGTCGGCCAGTCCGATGTGCTTGCCCAACTTGAGGAGTGCCAGCCGGATACCATAGTTGTTAGGCTCTGCTGAACACTGGAATGTGAAGTTCTGTCCCAGACACACGGAACTGTTCACGTTGAAGACCAGCACGAAGGGTGGTGCATAGAAGAAGGCTGAAAAGGCGTCGTGGTCGGGTGGGAGACGATCGCTGAGGATGGTTTCGAAAGCTCCTAGGTCTGGGAAAAACAGATTAAAGCGGTCTGTAAAAGTAGCCGGTACAGAGTCTTTGTCATAAATCTAGAGAACGGAAAGTGAGGTCAGAGAATAGCATTGCCGATAAAGACAAGGGAGGCTGGAATGACCATTTCTGGCTTGTTGGTCATCATCAGCCAGCCATGCCCAACCCCGACATATGCAACTTCTGAGGTTCACTTCCGCGTTCTGTTGGCTAGAAGTCCAACCTCCTAACCCTAGAGCCACGGACTTGTTGTTCTATCGGTTGCGATCGGATATGTTGACAGTTGTAAAGGGGCGCGCAACAATCGCATTACGGATGACCGGAATGGCCGTTCCCGGCTTGTTGTCCGTCATCGTCCAGCCACACTCAGCCCAGAGGCATGCAATCCCTCCGAGGCTCGAACTCGCGACCTGTTGGTTAAAAGTTCGACGTCCCGACCATTGAGCCACGGGCTCCTCGTCCAGTGAGTTTAGGTCTCTCTCGGTCGAAGCTGTCATACAGGACATTTGCAGAGTTTCACAGGCAGCCAACTCATGAATGTCGGCTTTCATCGATTCGACAGCTACTGTAGCCATAGGTCGCACCGGTGAAACTGTGGTCGATTTTTCAGCCCCAGTGATCGAACCCAGTCTCTTTATGCACAGATGCTGAGGCCATAAGCATGCCTCCGTTCGCATAGGCTGAAATAGGATCGTTCACAAGACAACCATACCGAACTCCACCGCCTTGTCATGGCGCTAAAAAAGAATGGGGTCAGGCCCCCTTATAAATCTGGATCTAGTATTTAACTTACGATGGAAAGAGCCCAGAAGTGCGGATTCTCAAAAGACTGTTGAGAAACCATAAAAGCAGAGGAAATTCAGACATAATGAGGATGGACTTCGGTGCATTGAAGGTGAGCGCACGCAGTTATTTCGGGGTTTTCGTCAACCATTAGCAGGCCTTAACATATGCTTGCTGCGAAAATGCTAGCCCCTTAATAGGGACTTCGAAGTCCCAACTTAACGAGTGGATACCAGAGCTGTAGATGGCTTGAGAGCTGCGAGTTGCGTTTGTAACTCGCGATACCAGGGACATATTACTCAAAGGCGTTAGCCACAGATCAGGGGCCCGAGTTCTAACTCGGACGTCTAAAACTTGTCCTGACTGAAAAGAGTCAAGACACACCGGTGCTCCGCAGCAGAAGTGAGGCGGCTATTATCGTCTGCATTTTCTGCTGTAAACCGCCTTCTCTGGGCACGAAAACTGATTGTTGTCACCCAGATCCCCGCTGGTCGAACCAAAACACGACCATCAGGAGACTTTGATCCCAAGTCTGCTGACGGGGCGGTTGGTTTAAGGAAACTTGCAAGACAGGCAAGAGGAGATCGACACGTACCTTTGGTCTGCAGTTGCCTTGATGTCTGATGCGTCCTGAGTGGGATGGCATGATTGGAGACGGGAATTCTACAGAAATTAAATAAAAGGTACTAAGTCTGCTGTCGCAAGCTCTGCAATTCGCATACCAGCAACTGCACATTCGGTCATATGTTATAAATCGTCAAGGAAAAATATCAGGGTGTGTTCCGGGCACCTTGGAAGGGATGGGGTCTCTCTGAAGACTGGTCTGCAGCGAAAACTGCGGCAGTAGGTCTCGTAGAAGCCACAAGAAAGCAAGTCTGTGATGTCGCAGAGTAGGACTGATATCGCCGCAGCCAAACACCCACGCACCAGATTGACTTTGTTGAACACCCTGCATTCACCGTGCCACCACCGCCACTACCATTGACAGCTCGACCGTCGTGCCCGATGATGTCCGCCGTGTGCTCCACAGCAAGGTAAAGCAGTCACGGTGACCTGCGCGTGAATTAGTTTATAGTGAGTAGAGACTTGCGCAGCATCTACCGCACCCTCTCCACCTCCCCCGCCCGAGCCCGGTGTCAAGACAGAGTTAAGGAGGCGGGGAAGGGCACAGATGGATGGTGCGGCTGGACCCGCACCTAGGTGCACCACTCCAGACCCCCTGGTCCACAACAAACATCTGACTAGGATTTTAACCAACAGCAACAACAACGGAGGACGGCGGAAATCCCGGTTGGCACGACGTGGCCCGACAACGGGTCCTGCCACCACACCCTCCGAATGTTGGCATCTGTTATGCGTCCATCTTTAGCGCGTTTGCGGCCACCGTGTCGAAGTCAACCAAACATTATGCCGACGAGACGCTTCAAGGGCCTGCGCCAGCGGATACTCGAAACGACAGAGGCGGTAGTCATAAGGTTACCAAACTCAACACTGTTCTCACAATAAGGCTACCCTGGCCGAAGATGAAGCCAGCTCGAGTGTTCAAATCTCCTGCCACCCTGTGTTACGATAGATCGACCGTCGATTTCGACAATATCCACTCTGTTCTCCACAGCAAGGTGAGAGCAGGGACGGTGACTTGCGCGTGAATTAGTTTATAGTGATAGTAGACTTGCGCTGCATATATCGTACCATCTCCACCTTCTCCCCCACCTGGACCCGGTGTCAAGACAGAGTCAAAAATACCGGAGGCGAGGGAGGACGCAGGTGGATTGCACGGTCGACCTCGCACCCTGGCGTTCCACTGCACATTCCCTGATCCACACAGTAAATGACCGGGTTTTTGACCAACAACAACAACAATGGGGGGGGGGGCGGCAGGGGTCCCAGTGTGCGCGACGACTGTCGACAACCGGGTCCTCCACCGCACCGCGAAATTTTGGCATCTGTTATGAGTGCGCACTCCTTTTAACGCCTGCCAGAATCCGATATGGCCCCGTGTTGGTCCAGCGCATCTATTTTGGGACACCACCACCATCAACATGGTCCCCAGCCACAGCAGCAGAAGCATTGGGTACGGTAATGATGAGGAGGGCACGACGCCATGGTACACCACCATTGTCGATTAACCCCTGCCCAGCTGCTTGAATTGTGAACGTACATCGCACAGTCCACCTTAGTGCGACCTCTCTGAACCAACTGCATGGCCGCCATCAACGTTAGGACAGTTTAGATGCACTTACTACCGCAGACCTCCGAATATGCCCTTATTTTTACCCTCCTTCATTTCATAGTTTGTTCGGGGGAGAACAACCACCGCCTGGGGATGCAGGAGTGTCTAGGGGACAAGACACGGCCAAAACGACTGTGTCTGTGGCCACAAAGACTGGTGGAACTGTATCTACGACTACGCGGGCCACTCACGCGCTGGTCCTTAGCTCCGCACCCAGTTCTTGGAGGAAAGCAATGGGAGGAGACCATTACAATCTGACCCCCCGCCAGAAGGACCGGCTTGTCTTTCCAGATCGGACGCAAGGACGCGCGTGGTACTAGATCCCCGTCCGGTATTCGTTTTGGCTCTAGGTTAGGTACGACGCCAAAATGCAGCTCATGCTGGCGGTCCAAGTCCGCCATCTGATGATTGCAAATGACCAGGTCCATCGCTGCTTCTGGAGACGGGTACAGGCGTAATTTGCACATGAAGTTCTTTCTAGTTATGTGGACTTTCGGCGCATCTACCCCGCGCCTTATTCCCACAGCCCGCCGCGTTACAACGGCAAGGCCAAGACAACCAAAGGTGGTGTGAGTGCGGTGGGCTACAAAGTTGAATATTTCGTTCGTTCGCGCCGCTCGCGCCATCGTGGGTCAGGCCGATTCAGAGGTCTCGCGTTCCATGCGAGTGAGACTGTGAGGATGACTACATTAGGAAGAGGCCAGTTCAATTTGGTCCGTGCGGTTTTTTACTACTGGAAACCAGGCGTTGGATCTGGTTTGGATCGATCCTAATTTCTTTCGCCTTCCAGACACCAGTTGACTTGTCCGGCTCAAGTTTATTGGGGGGTGGGATTGGGCGCAATGGAGGGTGTGACGTAATACCGCCAACTAGCGCATGCCAGATGGCGGTTTGGAGCTTGTGAAGGTGGGCGGTGCCGAAAACATGCAACTGAAAGGATCCATTAGAGTTTCACCCTCGTTCCAGTGGACGGCCAGTTGTCTTACCGGCTTTCAGTCTTCCAAGCCAAGACTGACAGCACGTCGTTATAGGTCCGAGCACATCGGATTTGTCAGAGTGGAGATGTAATGGTTTGCCGTGGGGACGGATTCCTGGGCATCGACCATACTCTAACTGTGAGAAGCGAAGAGGCGAGTTCCAGGAAGTAGTTGCGAAGAGGGAGACACGATCGGTGTAACAAGTTCCTGCGATCGTGTCTCCTTTTTCGCAACCCTATTATGAGCCAGTGGCTAAGTACTGATAAGGCTACCCCTGATTTAGGCGCGAAATACACTTAAGGTCTCAAGCAGCCTTAAAAGGTATTTTGTGAGTTAACATGGCCCTCGCCCTGGTCCAAAGAAATAACATCGCAGCCTCAAACCTCAAACACAGCCTCATTATGACCTAAGACAATACGAAAGACGAGCTATCGTATACGGCGACAGCAGTGATGCTTCTGCTGCTGCTGCTGCTGCTGATGAGGATGATGGTGGTGGTGGTGATGATGATGATGATGATGATGATGATGATGATGATGATGATGATGATGATGATGATGATGATGATGATGATGATGATGATGATGATGATGATGATGATGATGATGATGATGATGATGATGATGATGATGATGATGATGATGATGATGATGATGATGATGTGAGCGTGGAGGGGAGAATTTAGGCGAAAAGGAAAATGGACAAGAACTAGGGGAAAATGAAGAAGGATAGGAGGATAGGGCAGGAAAGGGGATGAGAACAAAGAGCAGAATCGGAAAAGGCAAAAAGAAGGGAAGTACGAAACCAAAAAATAGGGCGGAGAAGAGCATACAAAATAAAAAGAATAGGCAAAGATGTACGGAAAAAAGAGGCTGAAGGCAAGAAGGAGGTAGAGAAGGAGGGTTAAAAGAGTAACAATCGGGAGATGGCATCCAAAAAATCCGTTACCTAGAAATAATACCTTTAACTGGACTCAAACACCTGTAGGCTATATCGGCGGTTGCAGGCCGACTTTCACGGACTACTTGGACTTTCCCCGACGGCCTAACATGGTCTGGGCGAACGAACATCGCAGGTTACATGGACGATGGTCGCTCATACCCAACCTTCCCCATCGTTACACACGTACACCTGGATATACGGCATACATTCGCATTATGACAGTTTATTACAAAACAAATCACTTTTAAATAGGATAAGTCTGCACGACATGGGACAGGAACAGTTCCTAGGCATCTGTTAAAGACATGGCATTGAGGCCAAACCAAAGACCATACTGTACTTCGTCTATATGAGCCCACACAGCTTGGCCACATACAGGGCCTCCCTCGTAGAGTTTCCTTTTCAGTCTACTCCAGTATGCCTCAATGGTATTGGTGTGCCGTCCGGTGGTAGGGTCTTTGAAGTTCTTTGAGTGGTTAACAGAGAAATGCAGATAACCTTCTGAGGGAAGACGATTATGCGCCTTCCACTCGTCCGTTACCATTATACTGCCTTTGGCGACCCATTTTGTAATAACGGAACGGAGAGCGGGCCAACATCGATCATTAACCTGTTCAAATAAGGTTTTCCGTCGGCTTGTATCGTACATCCCGACCAGCCACCACCCATAAAACCCCTATTACCACCTGTCCCGTAAGACAGGCTGCTTTAGTTAGGCGGATTTTTTTGGGTGCCATCTCCCGATTGTTACCGTTAAAAGAAGTAGGAGAAGAGGGGACAGAAGCTTGAAAATGTAAGTAGGATTGTGAAAAGATAGACGCCGTTAGTTACGCCTAAGTCTACATTTACCCTTAGGGTGGCGCGTAGGCCCCAGTCGACGGTGTTTTCTCGACCGCGAGGCGGTTGAGTGTGCTGATTGATGTAAGGGATTCTTTTGATTTTCCTCTCTTTTTCTCTCCTTTTCCATTTCTGCCCCCCCCCCTCCCCTGCCCCACTCGCCGCCAACTACGCGTTTGCAGACTTTACACAGAAGGGGTCTCCTCGAGACGTCCAGACTTGATGGGCTTACACGGAACCCTCCCGCCCTCGCCATCACCGTCGTCTACGCTTATACGCGCGAACACACACACACACACACACACAGCGGACTTGCGTACGGAGACACGATGGGCGTGTCGGCAGTAGCGGTGGTAGGAGAAGCACAGAGGCCAATTGTTTGGTTCCGACGGAACAGCTGTTTCTCCAAGTAACAGTTGACCCGCTGTTGCCGTCGTCGCCGCGGCCGCCGTAGCCCATTGCTCACCTTCCTCCTCCTCCCCTTCGTCGGTCGGGAGGTTCGAAACGGCAGGTCCGGTTCGCAGGCAAAGGCAGCTTATGTGCGCCGCCGACTCAGTACCAGACAGTCGTCCCTCGCACGCGGTTCCGTGAAAATGGAAATCTTTTTTATGCAGACAAGACCCTACCAACGGGGACATGGGAGACCGGAATGGCCATTTCTGGCTTATTAGCTGACGTCAGCCACCCATACCCAACCCCGAGATGTGTAACACCTGTTGGTTAGAACTGGCCACTGAGTTACGGGTTGTTGTGCTGTCGGTCGCCATCGGATATATTAACAATGATAGAGGGACGCGCACCGATCGCGTTACGGGACTAACCTCGGGGTTGGGTATGACTGGCTGACGACGGTTGATGAGCCAGAAATGGTCACTCCAGTCTCCCTTGTTTTGGTTGGTAATGCTATTCTGCCTCTATTACGCGCCATTGTGTGTCTGCTGGTGGGGCACAACAAGACGAGTGAGTTCTGTAACGCGATCGGTGAGCGACTCTCTACATCTTTTCTTATTTCTGCTGGGATATAAGCTAGTAAGCATCACTAAGGTGACATCGGCGAGGCTGTGTTCAAACGCGGACACCTCAGTGGACAAGAAGACGATCTTCCCACGGTACGTAATGTCAGTTAAGTCGCCGAAAGTGTACATTCAGAGATAGGGCTGGAGTTTGATAGATGGGGTCGAACGGAGAGGGCATGGGTTTTTGTGTTGGTGTACCATTCCGAGTTCGACTACGATAACACTCTAGTAGGTCGGGATCTCAACTGACCGGTATTATTAGCTGCTAGGCTTCTTCGTAGGAGGACAGCCAGTAGTTGGTAAACAGAAACATTAGCTGTTTTAGAAGATTTCAATGACTTAACTGACTGCCAAACCACGGAAAACTCGGGGGCCTCAGCAGGTTAGGAAACCCACTGCAAAAGGGGCAAGGCTTGAGTACAACCAGCGTTCTAACCACCTAAGCTACGGCGCTCCAGCCGAGGTCGAAGCTGCTTATTTTCGTGATTGGGTAGTCGTATAAATGGAAGTCATTGTCATGCACAGTTAACAACAAGCCCAACCAACGCATTGGGCAGTAGTATGTATCGCCATCAGAGACTCTCAGCAGAGGAAGAATGAGAAGGGGAAGAGGAAGAAGAAGAAGATGATGGTGATGATGACGACGACGACGACGACGACCAAGCGGACGGAAAGAGGCACATCCTTGTTCAACAGGGCAGGCCCCACAATTGCATTCCCCCCACCCGTTATTGCCCCGTCTCATTCTTCTAAAATTACCAGTCGCTGCTAAGGCAGACCACAGGAAACAAACAACGCATCCAGCCCCAACGCCAGTCTTTTCTGCCTGCGCGACCAGTCTCCAATTGCCAATAGACTGTTCCAACTAAAAAATGTTCAAATTACTCGAAAGTACGGACTCTGTGACGAATTCTTTTTTTTTGTTTTCTGTTAGCCTGCGGCTTCGAACGTACCTTTTTCAGGAGTTTGTATACCCGTCACTAATGAAGGTTAAAGAATGAACATGACCTTTTTTTTCAAGCGTGCAGTAAGAACAAATGTTTCTCTCTGACTTATCCCCACTTTCAGTAGACATGATTGTTGCCGACGCTGGCGTATGCTATAGCGGGGTTACGAGTTAGTGGAAGCAGGTGACTTACCACAATCCAGAAAATTGGAGAAGATAAGCGACTGTCTAGTGGCATCTTTAACGGCAATTCTAAAAGTTAGTCTAATGCCCAGGACTGTACCGATAAGTTCACAGTCCGGGTCAGGCGCGCTGGAAGATCACAATGGAGTCAAAATTGTGGGAAATGTTCGTCTGACTTCAGTTTTTGAGGTATTGTATTAGGAAGAAGAAGAAGTGTTCAGACAGAAACTGGGCAGAGGAATATTTTGCAGATAAAAGATTATCGCTATCGACCCGTGAGTGGTGCAAGACTGTTGGGACTTTTGCGGCTGTTAAATGAGCAGAGTCAATAGACATTCCACGGGCAGATTAGGGGTCTTCGTAAGTGTACATCGTCCACTGCCGAGAATAAAGTTGTAGGGGCCTGTTGGGGGGAGGTGAGTGTGGGGAGCAGAAATAATTTCCTTCGGCAGCTTGTTTCAGCTTCGACTTTGACACGAGACAGGTTGACCCACCATTGTTGCACTGCAAAAACCCGTCCGCTACGATAGTACCATGCATTGCCTACCCGCTTTACTCATAAGCTGAACCCAGCGTGCCTCCTAACAGTAGCTGGGTGGTGAGGGAAGTTGTGTTCCCTACAGAGTTCGCGGTGTTCAAGGAACACAGGCCGAAACGTTTCTGACTGGTTAGTTTGGTGCATACGTACGTAGGTCATGAGATTACTGAGATGTCTCACAGAATGGAAACCAAGCAGTTCCAGAAACTAGCGTTGAAAGAGCATTTTCCGAACCGGTTACGAGAAAGGCTCATTTCGTTCCCCTTTGAGGTCCACTAGAATGCACCGCGCATTTGGATTTAACACGAGACGCTAAAAGTCGTGCCTCGGAAGGTCGCCAATTGACGTGTGTGAGTGTGTGTATGTGCGGTTACTGTGCTCCCCAAACGGGACACGTGGTAGATGTGCTGGACCAACACGGGGGCCATATCGGATTCCGATAGCGTTATGTGATTTGCGCGCCATAAAAAATGCCAACATTTCGGGGTGCGGTGGCAGACCCGGTTTCCAGCAGACTTCGCGCACACTGGAACCGCTGCCACCCCTCCCGTTAATGTTGGTCAAAAACTTGGTTATTTGCTGTGTCGATCAGAGGGTGTGAAGTGGAGCGCCAAGGTGGGGGCTTGGCCGTGCCATCAACCTGCGCTCTCCTCCGCCTCTGGTCATCTTGACTCTGTTTTGACACCTGGTCCAGGTGGGGGAAGGGGGAGAGGGTTCGGTAGGTGCTGCGCAAGTCACCTTCCCTGCCTCACCATGCTGTGGAGCACACGGTGGACATCGTTGGCAACGACGGTCGGACTGTCGAATGGCTCAATGGCTCCTTCTCATTGTGGCCTTTATGGCAATACCCCCCACGTGGGACCTGAACCGTCCTCACAGGCAGCCTGCCACATTCTGCTGCGATCAGGTCGCGTGTAGCACGCGTAGACGCGCCGTTAAACTTTGTCGGTCACTGTGCACAGGCTCACTCTTGGTTGCCCCAGCAGGTCAGCAGTGCTGAGCACACTCCATGGGGCGCACAGCGGACGTCGTCGATGTCACGAGTTCTCTGCCACCACAGTGCCAACAGGTCCTCAGTGTTGCAGTCAGCATTGATGATCACCAAATTACCAAAGTATGCACTTAAAGGTGCTCTGAACGAGTTGATTCGGACAAAATTTGTCAGTAATGGCAGGAACCACCTTCCAGCCTAGAAGCAAAAGGACAAGTGGAAAAAGAATGCCGTCTTCTAAGTCAGTCCTGAGGCGGGTACGTTGTACTCATGTAAACTCCGGACAGCGACCATGGGAACACCCCGGCAAACATATTCAACGTTAAGAGACAATTTGGCTAGGTATAGAATCGTTCAAGTCAGTTTGAGTGATGCTGTGAGTCGTATGTGCCTTGCATGCTGCCGGCCGCAGTTACCAGAAATAAATGGAGGACGCACTTTTAACTTAGACAGAATGGTATTACCGACAAAGACAAGGGAGACTAGAATGGCCAATTCTGGCTTATTGACCAGCCATGTCCAACCCCAAAGTATGGAACACCTGGGGATCGGTTCCGCGACCCGCTGGTTAGAAGTCCAACGCCTCGGGTGTTCCACACTTCGGGGTTGGGTATGCCTGGCTGACGACGGCTAATAAGCTAGAATTGGTCATTCCAGTCTCCATTGCCTTTGTCGGTAATGCCATTCTGCCTATATCATGAGCCGCTGTGCGGATGCTAGTTGGACTCCAGAGAGAGAGCCCGTAAGGCACAACGGGACGAGTGAGTTCCGTAAGAACGATCGATGAGCGCCCCCTACTATTGTATATTCCCGATTGAAACCGACAGGGCAACGGGCTCGTGGCCCAGTGGTTAGAGGCGTGGACTTCTAACTAACAGGTCGCGAGTTCGAGCCTTGGGTGTTCCGCACTTCGGGGTTTGGTATGACTGGCTGACGACGGCTAGTAAGCTAGAAATGGCCCTTCTAGTCTCCCTTGTCTTTGTTGGTAATACCATTCTGCCTATATCACGCCCTACTGTGCGGCTGCTGGGTGGGCTCGAGATAGATCCCATAAGGCACAACGGAACGAGTGAGTTCTGTAAAAACGATCGGTGAGCATCCTTCTACCACTTTTAACTTACTTTACTTAGGGCAGAATGCAAGAATCTCAAGGGGAAACACTGAAATTAGAGGTTTACTTTGTCTTCATAAAATAATGAGGGGAAAGACTTCGTTGATTTTGCTATACTGGGCTGTCTACATATATGCTGGTTCATTCTTTTACACCGCACTCTTCTTGCAAAGACGGTGAACGAAAACCGCTTCTGTTCGGGTGGTACTAAAAGGGAATTTAATATTCTTAACCCTGTACTTGTTCCAAAGATCAAGCAACGAATTCGGCATAACCTAGAAAAGTGAATTTTTCCAGCAGTTTGACCCCGAAAGTTTTATTTTCCCTACATTTTTCAAGGTATGATTCCTACAAATGACAGACTGACTTCCATACAAGGAACTTTACGGGCGTGCCGTCTATATTGCTTTTGTAAATATGTAGACGGTCAAAGTGCCCTCTACCAAAGTCAAAACGAATCCAAGGATTAAAACAGGACTCCATAGGGATAAAAGTAGAGGTAATTACTGCCGTAACCGCCCTCTCGAGTCAAATGTTGGAAGTCCGTTTGAATAGCAGTGGCAGAAGTATTTTACTGTCAGGAGGAAGTCCATCTTTCGTCAAAATGTCACAAAATTCAAATGAAATAGAGATATTTTTTGTAAGAATTGAAGTAGACAAGGGCATTGCCAGCACAGCCCTTCTGGGCATAAAAGTTTGCAAGTTTTAATTTGACCCTAGTTAAACAAGAAAACAAGACGAGCAGTTCCAAGCCGCGCAGAGGCCTCCGCTACTGTCTGAGCTAAGACAAAGATAATAATACCGTACTGCAGCTTTAATCAAAGGAGTGTGCGGCTGCATTTCTGTCTTCTTCTGATGCAGAGTGCAGGCATGGATAGTTGTGAAAGGCAAAGTTCTGCCGGCCTGTTAGAATAACGGTGTCGGGTGCCAGTTACTGCTGCAGGCAAATTAACTTGCTAAGCATTAACTGATAACCGTGGTGTAC
>CACRXP010001020.1:132870-145807 GCA_902702965.1 Spirometra erinaceieuropaei
CGGGCGCAAGTCCTCGGGGCGAAGTCGGCTCTCGAGGTCGGCCAGTCCGATGTGCTTGCCCAACTTGAGGAGTGCCAGCCGGATACCATAGTTGTTAGGCTCTGCTGAGCACTGGAATGTGAAGTTCTGTCCCAGACACACGGAACTGTTCACGTTGAAGACCAGCACGAAGGGCGGTGCATAGAAGAAGGCTGAAAAGGCGTCATGGTCGGGTGGGAGACGATCGCTGAGGATGGTTTCGAAAGCCCCTAGGTCTGGGAAAGACAAATTAAAGCGGTCTGTAAAAGTAGCCGGTACTGAGTTCTTATCGTAAATCTGGAGAACGGAGAAAGTGAGGCTAGAGAATAGCATTGCCGACAAAGACAGGGGAGGCTTTCATGGCCACTTCTGGCCTGTTAGCCGTCACCAGCCAGCCATGCCCAACCCCAGAAGTACGCAACCCCCCTCTCCCAGGCTCGGATTCGCGATCTGTTGGCTAGAAGTTCAACGTCCCAACCATTGAGCCACGGGCTCCTCGTCCTGGGAGCTTAGGAGACCGATAGGCCTGTCTCGGTCAAGCTGTCATACAGGGCATTTGCTAAGTTTCACAGACAGCCAACTTGTAAATGTCGGTTTTCATCGATTCGACAGCTACTGTAACCATAGGTCTCCCCAGTGAAACTGTGATCGAACCCAGTCTTTTTTAAGCACAGATGCTGAGAGGCCATAAGCATGCCTCCGTCCGCATAGGCTGGAATACGGTCGTTCACAAGACAACCATACCGAACTCCACTGTCTTGGCGTAGGACAATGTCATGGCGCTAAAATGAATGACGTCTGGCCTCCTTATAAATCTGAATCTAGTATTTGAAAAGGGCCCAGAAGTTCGGATTTTCAAAAGGAAAACTTTCTTCCAAAGACTGTTGAGAAAACAGAAAAGCAGAGGAAATTCAGACATAATGAGGACGTAGTTCGATGCATAGAAGGTGAGCGCACGCAGATATTTCGGGGTTTTCGTTAACCATTAGCAGGCCTTAACATATGCTTGTTGCAAAAATGTTAGCCCCCTAATGGGGACGTCGAAGTCCGCATTTAACTACTAGATACCAGGGCTGTAGATGGCTTGAGAACTGCGAGTTGCGTTTGTAACTTGCGATACCAAGGAAATATTACTCAAAGGCCATAGCCACAGATCAGGGGTCCTAGCGCTAACTCGGACGTTCAAAACTTGTCCTGACGACAAGGAGTCTAGACACACCGGTGCTCCGCAGCAGAAGTGAGGCGGCTATTATCGTCTGCATTTTTTGCTGTAAACCGCCTGCTCTGGGCACGAAAACTGTTTGTTGTCACCCAGATCCCCGCTGGTCGAACGAAAAAACGACCATCAGGAGACTTTGATCCCAAGTCTACTGACGGGGCGGTTGGTTTAAGGAAACTTGCAAGACAGGCAAGAGGAGGTCGACACGTACCTTTGGTCTGCAGTTGCCTTGATGTCTGATGCGTCCTGAGTGGGATGGCATGATTGGAGACGGGAATTCTACAGAAATTAAATAAAAGGTACTAAGTCTGCTGTCGCAAGCTCTGCCATTCGCATACCAGCAACTGCACATTCGGGCATATGTTATAAATCGTCAAGGAAAAATATCAGGATGTGGTCCGGGCATCTTGGAATTGATGGGGTCTCTCTGAAGACTGGTCTGCAGCGAAAACTGCGGCAGTAGGTCTCGTAGAAGCCACAAGAAAGCAAGTCTGTGATGTCGCAGAGTAGGACTGATATCGCCGCAGCCAAACACCCACGCGCCAGATTGACTTTGTTGAACACCCTGCATTCACCGTGCCACCACCGCCACTACCATTGACAGCTCGATCGTCGTGCCCGATGATGTCCACCGTGTGCTCCACAGCAAGGTAAAGCAGTCACGGTGACCTGAGCGTGAATTCGTTTATAGTGAGTGTAGACTTGCGCAGCATCTACTGCACCCTCTCCACCTCCTCCGCCCGAGCCCGGTGTCAAGACAGAGTTAAGGAGGCGAGTAAGGACACAGATGTATGGTGCGGCTGGACCCGCACCTAGGCACACCACTCCACACCCCCTGGTCCACAACAAACATCTGACTAGGATTTTAACCAACAGCAACAACAACGGGGGACGGCGGAAATCCCGGTTGGCACGACGTGGCCCGACAACGGGGCCTGCCACCACACCCTCCGAATGTTGGCATCTGTTATGCGTCCATCTTTAGCGCGTTTGCGGCCACCGTGTCGAAGTCAACCAAACATTATGCCGACGAGACGCTTCAAGGGCCTGCGCAAGCGGATACTTGAAACGGCAGAGGCGGTGGTCATAAGGTTACCAAACCCAACACTGTTCTCGCAATAAGGCTACCCTGGCCGAAGATGAAGCCAGCTTGAGTGTTCAAATCTCCTGCCACCCTGTGTTACGATAAATCGACCGTCGATTTCGACAATATCCACTGTGTTCTCCACAGCCAGGTGGGAGCAGGGACAGTGACTTGCGCGTGAATTAGTTTATAGTGATAGTAGACTTCCGCTGCATATACCGTACCATCTCCACCTTCTCCCCCACCTGGACCCGGTGTCAAGACAGAGTCAAAAATACCGGGGGCGAGGGAGGACGCAGGTGGATTGCACGGTCGAGCTCGCACCCTGGCATTCCACTGCACATTCCCTGATCCACACAGTAAATGACCGGGTTTTTAACCAACAACAACAATGGGGGGGGGGGCGGCAGAGGTCCCAGTGTGCGCGACGACTGTCGACAACCGGGTCCTCCACCGCACCGCGAAATTTTGGCATCTGTTATGAGTGCGCACTCCTGTTAACGCCTGCCAGAATCCGATATGGCCCCGTGTTGGTCCAGCGCATCTATTTTGGGACACCACCACCATCAACATGGTCCCCAGCCACAGCAGCAGAAGCATTGGGTACGGTAATGATGAGGAGGGCACGACGCCATGGTACACCACCATTGTCGATAAACCCCTGTCCGGCTGCTTGAATTGTGAACGTACATCGCACAGTCCACCTCAGTGCGACCTCTCGGAACCAATTGTATGGCCGCCATCAACGTTAGGACAGTTAGGATGCACTTACTACCGCAGACCTCCGAATATGCCCTTATTTTAACCGTCCTTCATTTCATAGTTTGTTCGGGGGAGAACAACCACCGCCCGGGGATGCAGGAGTGTCTAGGGGACAAGACACGGCCAAAACGGCTGTGTCTGTGGCCACAAAGACTGGTGGAACTGAATCTACGATTACGCCGGCCACTCACGCGCTGGTCCTTAGCTCCGCACCCAGTTCTTGGAGGACAGCAATGGGAGGAGACCATTACAATCTGACCCCCCGCCAGAAGGACCGTCTTGTCTTTCCAGATCGGACGCAAGGACGCGCGTGGTACTAGATCCCCGTCCGGCATTCGTTTTGGCTCTAGGTTAGGTACGACGCCAAAGTGCAGCTCATGTTGGCGGTCCAAGTCCGCCATCTGATGATTGCAAATGACCAGGTCCATCGCTGCTTCCGGAGGCGGGTACAGGCGAAATTTGCGCATGAAGTTCTTTCTAGTGATGTGGACTTTCGGCGCATCTACCTCGCGCCCTATTCCCACAGCCCCCCGCGTTACAACGGCAAGGCCAAGACAACCAAAGGTGGCGTGAGTGCGGTGGGCTACAAAGTTGAATATTCCGTTCGTTCGCGCCGCTCGCGCCACCGTGGGTCAGGCCGATTCAGAGGTCTCACGTTTCATGCGAGAGAGACTGCGAGGATGACCACATTAAGAAGGAGCCAGTTCAATTTGGTCCCTGAGGTTTTTTACTACTGGAAACAGACACCAGTCGGCTTGTCCGGCTCAAGTTGATTGGGGGTGGGATTGGGCGCAATGGAGAGTGTGACGTAATAACGCCAACTAGCGCATGCCAGATGGCGGTTTGGAGCTTGTGAAGGTGGGCGGTGCCGAAAACATGCAATTGAAAGGATCCATTAGAGTTTCACCCTCGTTCCAGAGGACGGCGGAGTTGTCCTACCGGCTTTCAGTCTTCCAAGCCAAGACTGACAGCACGTCGTTATAGGTCCGAGCACATCGGATTTGTCACAATAGAGATGTAATGGTTTGCCGTGAGGACGGATTCCTGGGCATCGACCATACTCTAACTGTGAAAAGCGAAGAGGCGAGTTCCAGGAAGTAGTTGCGAAGAGGGAGACGCGATCGCTGGAACAAGTTCCTGCGATCGTGTCTCCTTTTTCGCAACCCTATTATGAGCCAGTGGCTAAGTACTGATAAGGCTGCTCCTGATTTAGGCGCGAAATACACTTAAGGTCTCAAGCAGCCTTAAAAGGTATTTTGTGACTCAACATGGCCCTCGCCCTGGTCCAAAGGAATAACATCGCAGCCTCAAATCTCAAACACAGCCTCATTATGACCTAAGACAATACGAAAGACGAACTATCGTATACGGCGACAGCAGTGATGCTTCTGCTGCTGCTGCTGCTGCTGCTGCTGCTGCTGCTGCTGCTGCTGCTGATGATGATGATGATGATGATGATGATGATGATGATGATGATGATGATGATGATGATGATGATGATGATGATGATGACGACGACGACGACGACGACGACGACGACGACGACGACGACGATGTGAGCGTGGAGGAGAGAATTTAGGCGAAAAGGAAAATGGACAAGAACTAGGGGAAAATGAAGAAGGATAGGAGGATTGGGCAGGAAATGGGATGAGAACAAAGAGTAGAATCGAAAAAGGCAAAAAGAAGGGAACTACGAAACCAAAAAATAGGGCGGAGAAGCGAATACAAAATAAAAAGAATAGGCAAAGATATACGGGAAAAAGAGGATGAAGGCAAGAAGCAGGTAGAGAAGGAGGGTTAAAATAAGTAGGTGAATAGGGGACAGAATCTTGAAAATAAAAGTAGGATTGTGAAAAGATAGACGCCGTTAGTTAAGCCTAAGTCTACATTTACCCTTAGGGTGGCGCGTAGGCCCCAACCGACGGTGTTTTCTCGACGGCGAGGCGGTTGAGTGTGCTGATTGATGTGAGGGATTCTTTTGATTTTCCTCTCTTTTTCTCTCCTTTTCCATTTCTGGCCTCCCCCGCCCCCCCCCCTGCCCCACTCGCCGCCAACTACGCGTTCGCAAACTTTACACAGAAGGGTTCTCCTCGAGACGTCCAGACTTGATGGGCTTACACGGAACCCTCCCGCCCTCGCCGTCACCGTCGTCTACGCTTATACGCGCGAACACACACACACGCACACAGCGGACTTGCGTACGGAGACACGATGGGCGTGTCGGCAGTAGCGGTGGTAGGAGAAGCACAGAGGCCAATTGTTTGGTTCCGCCGGAACAGCTGTTGCTCCAGGTAACAGTTGACCCGCTGTTGCCGTCGTCGCCGCGACCGCCGTAGCCCATTGCTCATCTTCCTCCTCCTCCTCCCCTTCGTCGGTCGGGAGGTTCGAAACGGCAGGTCCGGTTCGCAGGCAAAGGCAGCTTATGTGCGCCGCCGACTCAGCACCAGACAGCCGTCCCTCGCGCGCGGTTCCGTGAAAATGGAAATCTTTTTTATGCAGACAAGGCCTTACCAACGGGGACAAGGGAGACTGGCTTATTAGCTGACGTCAGCCACCCATACCCAACCCCGAGGTGTGCACAACACCTGTTGGTTAGAACTGGCCACAGAGTTACGGGTTGTTGTGCTGTCGGTCGCGATCAGATATATTAACAATGATAGAGGGACGCGCACCGATCGCGTTACGGGACTAACCTCGGGGTTGGGTATGACTGGCTGACGACGGTTGATGAGCCAGAAATGGTCACTCCAGTCTCCCTTGTTTTTGTTGGTAATGCTATTCTGCCTCTATTACGCGCCATTGTGTGGCTGCTGGTGGGGCACAACAAGACGAGTGAGTTCTGTAACGCGATCGATGAGTGTCTCTCTGCCATCTTTTCTTATTTCTGCTGGGATATAAAATATTAAGCATCACTAAGGTGACATCGACGAGGCTGTGTTCAAACGCGGACACCTCAGTGGACAAGAAGACGATCTTCCCACGGTACGTAATGCCAGTTAGGTCGCCGAAAGTGTACATTCAGGACCCTGTTGTCGGCATTCATCGCACAACTGGACCACTGTCACCAACCCATTGTTCTGTGGTCAAAAACCTGGTCATTGGTGTGTGGACCAGGGGGTGCGGAGTGGAGCGCCAAGGCGAGGATCCGTCCGAGTCATCCACCTGCGGCCTCTCTCGTCTCCGGTCTTCTTGACTCTGTCTTGACACTGGGCTCAGGCGGAGGAGGCGGAGAGAGTGTAGGTAGATGCTACGCAAGTCTACTGGCAATATAAACCCCTGCGTAAGTCACCGTCCCTGCTCCCACAATGCAGTCTGTGGGGCACCCGGTGGACATCATCGAAATCGATGGTCGAACTGTCGTGTGTGTGTGTGTATGTGCGGTTACTGTGCTCCACATGCGCATCCACGACGACCTGCGGTAGACAACCGCTGGTCACACCACACATTCCCTCACTCTCTACCTCCTAACACCATCACCCCACCAGACATCAACCCCCACACACCTCATGCACTCAACTGCCGCCTCCCACGCAAGTGGGATGTGTGCATCTCGACTCGGTCCCCATGCGGCTTTGGCTGCACGGGTGACTTGTGTTCGAGACTATCCCGACACGTCAAGCGTCGTGGATAGGAAGGTTGCTGATAGAGGCCCGCTCTCGGTTCACGCAGTTCGTCACGTTGTGTGTGTGTTGTGTGTAGTGGCGGACTGGTGGGCTGGGGACGGGCTGAAGCAGCACCTTCCACGGCCCTCTTACGCAAGTGGGAGACACGCCGTTCTACCCCCGTTGTGTGAAATCCTGGTGTTTGTGTGTATGGGGGGCCAGGTCGTGCTGTGGCGCGCGCAGTCAT
The DNA here is from genome assembly GCA_902702965.1 of Spirometra erinaceieuropaei. Taxonomy (NCBI): domain Eukaryota; kingdom Metazoa; phylum Platyhelminthes; class Cestoda; order Diphyllobothriidea; family Diphyllobothriidae; genus Spirometra; species Spirometra erinaceieuropaei. The sequence goes on from CACRXP010001020.1 coordinate 139,803, forward strand.
GATCAGTCGACCATGTCAGCCACCGCGCCCATTCACCACTCCAGTCTACTGACCGGCTCGGACAGTGGCTGGGGTGTGGGAATGGGAAGGGAGAGTGAGGTCGACGGCTGAGCGCACTTACTCCTCACTATAAACAATCTGACGCGCTTGAAGCTATCACGGTGCGCTAAAAGCCGTGGCTTGGAAGGTTGCCAACTGACGGGGTACCTTGGACCTCCTCCTTGACCGGAGGCGGTCTGAGAGTCAGGCTGCAATGGCTCCTTTTTAATGTGGCCTTTATGGCACTCCCATCACAGTGTGGGATCCGAGCCAGGCGTTGGCGGCACGCCCAGGTGCGGCTTCGGTCGTGCCAGCCTCCAAATCTCTCTTGTGTTGGTTGAAATCCTGGTTATTGTTGTGTGGACCAGGGGGTGTGGTGGAACGCCAAGGTGAGGATCCGTCCGAGCCATCCACCTGCGGCCTCCCTCGTCTCCGGTCTTCTTGACTCTGTCTTGACACCGGGCCCAGGCGGGGGAGGAGGAGAGAGTGTAGGTAGATGCTACGCAAGTCTACCGGCACTATAAACCCCTGCGTAAGTCACCGTCCCTGCTCCCACAATGCAGTCTGTGGGGCACACGGTGGTCATCGTCGAAATCGACGGACGAACTGTGCTCCCCAAACGGGACACGTGGTAGATGTGCTGGACCAACACGGGGGCCCTATCGGATTCTGGTAGCGTTATCCGATTTGCGCGCCATAACAAATGCCAACATTTCGGGGTGCGGTGGTAGACCCGGTTGCCAGCAGACTTCGCGCACACTGGAACCGCTGTCACCCCTCACTCGTTGATGTTGGTCAAAACCTTGGTTATTTGCTGTGTGGATCAGAGGGTGTGGAGTGGAGCGCCAAGGTGAGGGCTTGGCCGTGCCATCCACCTGCGCCCTCCTCCGCCACCGGTCATCTTGACTCTGTTTTGAAACCTGGTTCAGGTGAGGGGGTGCGATAGGTGCTGCGCAAGTCTACACCCACAATAAACTTATTCACGCACAAGTCACCTTCCCTGCCTCACCATGCTGTGGAGCACACGGTGGACATCGTTGGCAGCAACGGTTGAACTGTCGAATGGCTCAATGGCTCCTTCTCATTGTGGTCTTTATGGCAATACCCCACATGTGAGACCTGAACCGTCCTCACCGGCAGCCTGCCACATTCTGCTGCCATCAGGTCGCGTGTAGCACGCGTAGACGCGCCGTTAAACTTTGTCGGCCACAGTGCACAGGCTCACTCTTGGTTGCCCCAGCAGGTCAGCAGTGCTGAGCACACTCCATGGGGCGCACAGCGGACGTCGTCGATGTCACGAGTTCTCTGCCGCCACAGTGCCAACAGGTCCTCAGCGTTGCAGTCAGCATTGATGATTACCAAATTAACAAAGTATGCACTTAAAGGTGCTCTGAACGAGTTGATTCGGACGAAATTTGCCAGAAATGGCAGAAACCACCTTCTAGCCTAGAGGCAAAAGAACAAGTGGAAATAGAATGCCGTCTTCAAAGTCAGTCCTGATGCGGGAACGTTGTACTAATGTAAACTCCGGACAGCGACCATGGGAACACCCCAGCAAACATATTCAACGTTAAGAGACAATTTGGCTAGGTATAGAATCGTTCAAGTCAGTTTGAGTGATGCTGTGAGTCGTTCGTGCCTTGCATGCTGCCGGCCGCAGTTACCAGAAATAAATGGAGGACGCACTTTTAACTTAGACATGGTATTACCGACAAAGACAAGGGTGACTAGAATGGTCAATTCTGGCTTATTGGCCAGCCATGTCCAACCCCGAAGTATGGAACACCTGGGGATCGGTCCCGCGACCCGCTGGTTAGAAGTCCAACGCCTCGGGTGTTCCACACTTCGGGGTTGGGTATGCCTGGCTGACGACGGCTAATAAGCTAGAATTGGTCATTCCAGTCTCCATTGTCTTTGTCGGTAATGTCATTCACCCTATATCATGCGCCGCTGTGCGGATGCTAGTTGCGCTCGAGAGAGAGAGAGCCCGTAAGGCACAACGGGACGAGTGAGTTCCGTAAGAACGATTGATTAGCGCCCCTCTGCCATGGTATATTCCCGATCGAAACCGACAGGGCAACGGGCTCGTGGCCCAGTGGTTAGAGGCGTGGACTTCTAACTACCAGGTCGCGAGTTCGAGCCTCGGGTGTTCCACACTTCGGGGTTGGGTATGACTGGCTGACGACGGCTAATAAGCCAGAAATGGCCCCTCCAGTCTCCCTTGTCTTTGTTGGTAATACCATTCTGCCTATATCACGCCCTACTGTGCGGGTGCTGGGTGGGCTCGAGATAGATCCCATAAGGCACAACGTAACGAGTGAGTTCTGTAAAAACGATCGGTGAGCATCCTTCTACCACTTTTAACTTACTTTACTTAGGGCAGAATGCAAGCATCTCAAGGGGAAACATTGAAATTAGAGGTTTACTTTGTCTTCATAAAATAATAAGGGGAAAGACTTCGTTGATTTTGCTATACTGGGCTGTCTACATATATGGTGGCTCATTCTTTTACACCGCACTCTTCTTGCAAAGACGGTGAACGAAAACCGCTTCTGTTCGGGTGGTACTAAAAGGGAATTTAATATTCTTAACCCTGTACTTGTTCCAAAGGTCAAGCGACGAATTTGGCATAAGTGAATTTTTCTAGCAGGTTGGCCCCGACAGTTTTATTTTCCCTACATTTTTCAAGGTATGATTCCTACAAATGACAGACTGACTTCCATACAAGGAACTTTACGGGCGTGCCGTCTATATTGCTTTTGTAAATATGTAGACGGTCAAAGTGCCCTCTATCAAAGTCAAAACGAATCCAAGGAGTAAAACAGGACTCCATAGGGATAAAAGTAGAGGTAATTACTGCCGTAACCGCCCTCTCGAGTCAAATATTGGAAGTCCGTTTGAATAGCAGTGGCAGAAGTATTTTGCTGTCAGGAGGAAGTCCATCTTTCGTCAAAACGTCACAAAACTTAAATAAAATAGAGATATTTTTTGCAAGAATTGAAGTAGACAAGGGCATTGTCAGCACAGCCCTTCTAGGCAGTTCTGACAAAAGATTTTCCAATTTTAGAATGTTACTTTGGTCATAAAAGTTTGTAAGTTTTAATTTGACCCAAGTTAAACAAGAAAACAAGACGAGCAGTTCCAAGCCGCGCAGAGGCCTCCGCTACTGTCTGAGTTAAGACAAAGATACTAATACCGTACTGCAGCTTTAATGAAAGGAGTGTGCGGCTGCATTCCTGTCTTCTTCTGGTGCAGAGTGCAGGCATGGATAGTTGTGAAAGGCGAAGTTCTGCCGGCCTGTTTGAATAACGGTGTCGGGTGCCAGTTACTGCTGCAGGCCAATTAACTTGCTAAGCATTAAATGATAACCCTGGTGTACCAAGAAGCGGGACGTCTTCTGTGGAATCACAACTACTCAAAGGCACTTAAGTAGGCACAAGTCGTGCCGAAATGCATGTCGCTTACTCTGGGATCAAGGAGGCTGTTGCCTGCAGTGGCTGGTAGTTGACAAGAAGGAGGACAGAGGTAGTTGGGGGCTCGGCGCCAGGTACCCTGCCAGTGTACCAACCTTCATCCGCCTTCAGGGTATTGCTAATACTCAGACTGGCTTCGTAGCAGGCCACGGGACTAGGCGTCAGCGCAGTTTGGAGACTGGAGTCTGTACAGTTAGTCGGCCGGACGGTTTTTGAGAACTGAAAGAGTGGAAATTACTAGAGGGATAGCATTGGATGGGTCTGAAAGACTAAAAGTGGCCCCGACTGATCCGTCGGTCCAGTCGAGAAGTCTACACCGCGAGTGACCGATCTCACGAAATGTTGGCCGTAATTCTGAAATGCGTTTTCGATTATCATGCGTATAATCCTATAATATTTCGGATTCGTTAGGATGGCGGCTTTTAAATGCACTTCTTTTGGACCTTCTGCAGAAACCACACTCGGTAAAAAATGACAACTTAAGTGGCATGCATATTTCACGTTGATCTTCGATGGTTTTATAAATGCAAGTATATTTTATAGAAAACATACGCAAAATATGCCTTATTTTGCTCGTTCGGTAGCAAATCACATTGCCTTTGCAGTTTATACTCGAAGGAAGGGTATATGTTAGCTTTGAAAAAGTTTCCTAATTCACGAATAATTTTGAGCCAGATCAGCCGTTGCATTAGCGTCTAGCGATTGCAGTCTACAAGGTGCATACTTTCCACACAAGGAAATCATATATTTCTCTATGCCTTTTAGGAAGATACCACATAAAGTTCACAAGATTTCATAATGGATGAGGAATATGTTGTGCATCTCATGAGGAGCATTGGGAAACGGTCTTAGAAATCTCATAAGTAGGAACGTTTGAAAGCGAGAGATAACCTTTCTTCGGGTATAAAGTGTGAAGACAAGGTGATTTCCTACCAAACGAATAACAGAAAGCATATTTTTGAGCATGTTTTCTAAAAAATATATTTGAATTTACAAGACCATCGAAATCAATGCGAAAAATGCATGCTGCATATGTAGTCATTTGTCGACTGTGGTTTCTGCGGAGGGTCGGAAAGAAGTGCATCCAAACGCCGACATCCTGACGAATCTGAAATACTATAGGATTATGCAGCATGATAATCAATGTTACGACCCGACCTAAGTAACTCTTCCCAATCGAAAACGCATTTCAGAATTTCGGCCAACATTTCATGAGATCGGTCAGCGTGAGAGTTATCACTAAAGAAAACCAAATCACAGGTACAAAACAAGCTGTTTGTCTAAATTTATTCTGGTAAAACTGGTAGTAAAAATCGAGAAAAACGGTAAAATGTCATTCTGCCTAGCGTTGGCGTGGGCTGTGTTCCTAGCACACCGATATTTTAACCACGCTGAAGTATTTTTGCGTCCGGCAATTTGCATACTTAAATACTCAAAGTCATTGAAGGATGACCGAATGCTCAAAAACTCAGCTCATCACATAAGAAATAATCTGGTACGGGTTTAACGCAACAGGGGGTGATTTTCATACAGCTGACCGTATTAAATGTCCGGCTGGAGGCGACAAGAGTCAACATGGTTAGTATTTGACAAAACTCGAGAGGGTGTGACTTTTTGAGAGCTGACTGCATTTCTTAGCATGCGTAAGGCCAAACAGTTGCTAACCGAATGAGAAAAGTGATCAGTACTCTAACGGTGTCACTGCTATTTACATGGGGGCTTACAAATCTAAGCCGTCTCTTCATCCACATGAGACTACTCGAGGTGTATTCATTCGTACGTGTGGTTCTGACAGAATCACGGACGGACTTTCTGAAGACGTTGGCTACAAAAAGGACAGGGGGGAGGTGCAGTCGATGTGCCCATCTCCCGCCGTCAAACCAGCTCAGTGCTCGTCGCAACCAAACCACGCACAAATTTCGTGGCCGACTTAAGGTGTACCCTCAATCATTCTCAGGGCTACTCCCACACATCCATTCGCAGAGCCACAGACTACTTGAAAGGATCAAAAAGACCTTTTCGTGAACTGCGGAGTAGGCTTAGTCAGACCAAGTAAACAGCCACAACCCCGCCACCGGCGGAGGATGCATGAGATGGCAGGCGATGCTCGGGATAATAATGACTCCAAGTGCCAATTTTTGCGTGCAGAAAGAGAGAAGGATGGGGTGTGCAGGTAGCGGGAGGGGACCGGAGTCGCCTCCCGTGGCACTTACCCGACTAACAGGGAATTCAGCCTCCAGTAGAATGGTAGGCGGAGGATTGCTGACGTCTATGCCATTGGTGGCCAGTGGAGTGAACACCCAGGCGACAGGCGGCACATCTTTACGGCTGGGCAAAGACCACAACCTGAAGGGAAAGGAGAGATGAGCAGTCTCCCCGGCGACCACGTGACGTGTGTAGGCCGTGCTGCCCTCCACGTCATCTAGATAAAAACGCAGGTAAAACATGAAATGGTGTATATGTGCATAGGCTTGGAGGGATGACATTAGGCTT
>CACRXP010001020.1:146020-167541 GCA_902702965.1 Spirometra erinaceieuropaei
AATCTCATAAACAGGTAACAGAATGCATCACAGAACTAACATAAATGATTTATATAAAAATATCCGCCGAAGGTAATAAGGTCTCGCCGCCTCAACTTGCGAAACATGGCCTCTCACATTACGATAACATATAAAATATCAAGTGTAAACTTCAAATAAACGCCCAGCGTTCCACAGTCAATTTAAAGTGTGGTGATGAGCTTGAATGACACGAGGGTAGACCGTTTAGATATTATTCTTCTGGAAAGCACTGTGGCGCGTTGAAAACTCCAATGTAGGAGTATGTGGTGTGCATGCTGAGCCCACATTTTAGTGCGGCAGATAACAGGTACCTGACGTAATTTTATTCAAGGCCCAATATTTTTCGCAAAACGCAGTGATGACAATGTGCCCAATCACGGCATTAGATTTCGCAACAAAATCAAACAAAGCCCTTTGCGCGAGTGAGGGCAGGCAAGCCTAGCGTACCTGTTTGAAATCTGAAAGATGGCATACATAAAAAGAAGAAATTTTGGTTTACATATGGGGCACAAACAGAGCTGCAAATTGCAAGAGGCAAACGCGCACACAACCGCCAAACACAAGCAGAACAGCAATAGAAATACCTCGTAAATGCGCAGACAGCTCAAGATACTATACTCCAACCAAATCCCGCTTGATCGTAACTATCACATATTATTGGAGCGTGGCACGGGTAAAATTATAAAACACTGGATGTTCAATGATCTTTTTATTCATGACCCGAGGGGGTCCGGTCATAGAAAGTAAGAGTAAATATCTACATACATTTTGGAAACGGTAAACAGGATCTACGCAAAACGCAATATCTGCGCAGCGGATTTACAGCTGAAAATAAGTTAGTTGAAAATGGTTACCAGTTTACCTGCCCCGCATTCCCTCCCCCAAATCCTACTCCTTTTTATACAAGTCAGAATTTTTTGATGCCACAAAATTTCTTGCAGAACCGGATGGTTACATCCGGACCATTTGCTCCGGGGGCAGACCAGCACTGGACGATGTAGCCCACCTCCCTCAGAAACTAACAGTCTTTCCCTTCAAACTTTTTGTTTTCAATGTCAGATCCTTGCTTAATAAGATGCCTTTACTTCAGACTCTGGTGTTCGTCCATTGTGCGGATATTGTTTTAGTAACTGAGACATGGGCACCAGCCTCAGTAGCTGACTCCGAACTCTCTCTTCTAGGCTAAAATAGCATTCAAAATGATCGCCAAGATAGCCGTGGTGGGGGCAGCTGCGTCTACGTGAAGCAAACGCTTACATTTTGGCCGCTTGACCTCCCGCATTTTTACGCAGTAGAAGGCAGCTGCTGGCTCCAGGTTGCTCTAAAAAATAAGTTCTCCTTACTCGTTGGCTGTGTTTATCGCCTTTCCAACGCCAACGACAATTTCCATCGTTTACACTCACAGGCATTTCATGCTGCGGCCGACTCAAGCTTTAAATATCAATTGGTTGCGGGTGACTTTAATCTCCCTGAAGTCCGCTGGTCTCCGCCTTCAGGCCCCAGAAGGTTCGATGACTTTCTTGAGGCTGTGGATGTTGGGATGTGGACTCAGGTTGTCGATTTTCCCACCCGAGGCTCAAGCATACTTGACTTAATTTTCTGTAGAGGCTGCTTGCCATCGTCAGTGTCATCCCTAGGCCCACTCGGGGGCTCAGACCATGACATAGTTGTTTCAACGTTGGAATTCGAGGCTGACAAAACGTTGTCCCCAAAGTATAACTTTTTCTGCGATTTCCGATCAACTCGCTCAACCGAATTATTAACACACCTTAATTCCTACGACTGGACTGATTTCTTCCTTAGTTCGAATGTTAATGTTTGCACTGCAAATCAGTACGAAATTTTGGATCCGCTTATTTCTCGTTTTGTCCCCCGTAAGAAAATGAATAATGTTGGGATGAGGTATTCCTACCCTTACCCTTTCGTCGCAGGTTACGCAGACTTTATCGTCGATTCCATCTTCAGAACGACGTTTCTGTCCTGCCCCTGATTTGTGATATTTTTGAGCGGGCTAACATATTGTCTGAAGAGAAACAGCTAGCCGAAGAGGTCCACTTTACCGAAAACCATTCGTTAAATATCTCGAAACTTTTCTCTAGAAAAATACGAACTCACCGAAAGACGCAGCATCCCATCCTCCGAGACGCTCTCGGAAATCCCAAAGTTGATGCCCAGCTAACCGCTGATATCTTCAACGATTTCCTGTCCAAAACTTTCATTGGAGACTCGACCACTCCGCTCCCGACTATCCAGTCATTGACTGGGGTAGTTCTAGAAACTATAACTTTCACTCTGTGGGATGTGACTGTTGTGATTCGGCGTTTTCTTCAATCTTATAACCCAGGACCTGATGGTGTCCCAGTAAGCATTTTAAAAGCCGATGTAAATACGATTTCCTCATCCCTCTTTTGCAAGATATTTAATCTTACTCTTGAAAGTGAAACTTATCCTACCTTGTGGAAGGAATCACACATTTTGCCCATTCCTAAGCACACCAACTCTACATCATTTGATGACTTTCGGCCAATAAACACCCTCCCCGCAGTTTCGAAGATCTTAGAGACATTGATCAAAGATAAGGTGATGTGTCACTTAACAGAGACTAACCTACTGAGTGTTGCTCAGCATAGATTTCTCAAAGATCGATCTTATGACACCTGTCAACTCTCTTTCTTTGACTATGCTCTACCATCTAGGGACAATGGTTTTGCACTTTACACAGTATATTTCGATTTCACTAAGGTTTTCGATCGTGTTGACCATGCTCTTCTTCTCTTGAAACTGTCCTCTTTCGGAATAGGTGGCAAACTTTTGTATTCTATATCCTCTTATCTGGGCACTCGTACACAACGAGTTAAGATTTCCAATACTATCTCCAACCCCACACGTGTGAGGAGTGGAGTCATTCCGGGTAGTGTACTCGGTCCGCTTTTATTTTGCCTTTTCCTTAATGATGTACCCGATTTATTTCAGAATGGTAAGCCTTTCATGTATGCCGATGATCTTAAAGTTGCATATCGATATAGGCCGGCAGATCATGACATCGTGCTCGAGCTCCTTAAGAGCGATGTACAGGCTTTCGCCCAGTGGTGCCGCACAGTGCGCTTTTCTCTTTCTTGGCATAAGTGCTCAGTCATGGTGGTTGGCGACGACCGCCAACCTCAAATAAGTATTGAAGGTCACGCCATAAATGTGCCTGGGGTTATTAAGGATCTGGACGTATCATACTCCAAGAGCCTTAATCTCTCGGAGCACTGTGCCTTGATAGTCTCCAAAGCACGTAGAACGACCGGGTTTATCCTCCGAAACTTTAAAACTAGCGACATTAGAAGGTGCCTTTTCAACATGTACGTTAGACCTGGTCTGGAATACGGTTCGTTTTTATTTAGTCTCATGTGGCCTACTGATCGCAACGTAGAATCAGGTCTCTATTCTCACGTAAGCCAACTGCTTTTCAGTCTAATTCTCCCTAAGTCGGTCATAATACAAGTGGCCGTGAAGATTTAGCTTGTCCTACTCCTGCGGCATCTCACTCTCTCCTCCCTCTTACTCCTTCATCTACATCTCACTCAAGCCACTTGACGCATTAGCCTGCCCCTAAACTTTCAGCAGCAGCAGCAGCATCAGTCCTTTCGTATCGTCCGGATATCCCCGCTGAGACACATGAAAATCCGTCTACATCAGCTACACCGATAACTTCTTTTGTCCAACTAGGTGCTGCAAGCTCTACAGTTAAGTCACCCGTGGCTTGGCATCAGAACGGTGAGACTCGAAAACTGAATCAGACTCCGACCCGAAAGATAGGTAGTACAGTTTCATTTAGGGGTACGACGGCTTCCCTTAGATCTAACAAGTCTCTTCAGCCTAGCACGTCTACAAACACCGCAACTCTAATTATATCCCCGAATAATTCAAGGTCAGGGTCGAGCCGCTGGTTTTAAATTTGAAGATAAGTGGAGGATATTATTTTAAGTGGTCTTCCTGTGAGACCTAACGATTTTAGTCCCTGTTTTTTGTTTGAATTTCCTTAAATACAGGCCTCTTCTCTCAGAACTGCCTGCTGCCATCTCCTTTTGAGTTCTGCTAGTATTTTTTTACCCCTCGTTTTTCATTTTGCTTAACGGACTTCTAATCTCAAAAACTATGTATTGCACTTTGTACAGATTTTGCCTACCTCGTCTAAAATTCGCATGTAAATTTATTTTTACTTGCTTTGATGGGACCCCGACGGGTCTTTAATAAAAATAAAAATAATAAAATTACTTATATGTTCGTTTTTCACTAGTCGCACTCTGCAATTCTCATTTTGTGCATCCGATTTCTCTCTAACTGTTGTAATTTATTTTTACATCGTTCGCCCCTACCTGAAATTCAGTTTCGAATTCGGTTTCGAATTTTCGACCTCCGAGGGATTTGCCTTTTCTGGGATTTCTGCCTACTGGACGCATCGCGGGCCCATTTGGATTAGGAAATTGAAGCTTAATCAGCAATTCCTTTAACGATCCACACGGAACTCCGACAGAACTTCCTTTGGAACGACCATACTCCTTCGTATCAATTCTCTGCCAACAGCACCCCAGGACTCTCCTGATCCAAGAGCGGCTGAGTCGTTTGCTATTTGCTTCATATTGTTGGCTTGGTTAAAAAGCTTCTCATACACCTTTAAATACTTCGTGCCGTACCTAGAATACCTTGCATATCCTTCGAATTAATAATGGGAGTCGGCAAAACACCATCAGGACAATGTGCAAAAACTCGCCCTAAGTGGGACGCGAACCCAGGTCCCGTCGTGGGGTGAGTAGCGTGATCGCCACTACACTATCGGCGCACGGCGAACGGACTGAAATAAATAAAGGAGTAAACATTATTCGTAGTACAAATGACTGCAACTCTTTATATATCGCTGTTAAGTCACCTCCCGCTAAACGAGCAAGGAGCCTAGTAAGCTGTATGGATATCAAATACGAAGACGAAGCCTGTACGACATGTTTCGGACTTCTTCGAAAATTTGCGGAAATGGAGAGGGAGATAAAGGGCCTTAAAGTGAAGATGGAGCAGCTGAGGAATCTCCCTCGCTATTCATCCAAAGAGAATGAAAGCGAGCGAACATACGCAAACACGGCTTCCTCGGCTGTGTCGACGGAGGAGAAAGAAAATAGTAGGTCGCTAGAGCTTGATAGGAATGACACCCAGTGTCTTGTGCGAAAAAAGCGCGGTCAGACGCGATCTCAGCGAGCAAAAAGTAATCTCAGGGTACCTCGAAAAGGCACAGAGAGTCAGACGAGGAAACAAGAGTTGGCTACGCCGCACACGAAAATCGCGCCGCTGAAAACGAAAAATGATCAAAAGATCGTAGTAAACAGGCAGTCATGCGTTAGTCCTGCTGAATCAAACCTTCCTAAATCGGTGGAAGGTTGTAACCGGGATGCACGCGATGAAGACTCTGTAGGTATGATTATACCACAAGGCCGTCTAGTTGATCGCAGTAAATGCATCGTTATAAAGGGCATGCCTGAGTCTGTTTCCGACGCTTCAAAGGACAGAATACAAGATGACATAGAAATATTCCAGGAATATCTCAAATCGATCTTAATAAGAGACGAAAAAGTCGCAGTATTAAAGGCTTTCACGATGGGCAAAATTAAAGACTCAAAACAAGATCCAGACCGACCGAGACCGTTAAACATTGTCTTTGAGAATGACAAACAAGCGCAGCTACTTTTGAGCAGGAAAGCTGCGCTTAAACACGCCCATCCATCAGTTTTTTTTCAGCGGGACTTTTCACCCGCGGAGCGAGAAAAATGGAGGGGGCTCAAATTGGAAGTCCTCAGGCGGTCGAGTCTGGGCGAGACAAATCTCCGAATAGTGGACGGAAAAATTATACGCGTCCAGAGGCCATTCCTCTGGAGAAAGCCCATAACTCTAACAGCTTAGGAGTGATGGAAAGCAGTTCATCCCGATCAGCTCCGACCGGCTTTTGCATTCAATCCCAAGAAATGGATAAACGCCTGTATGCCGGAGTTGCTCGTGCCAAATTAAGCTTTTGTATACCAATGCTCAAAGTCTCGTTTCGAAAATCGACGAACTCAAAGCGATAGTACCGGAACGAATCCCCGACGTCATCGCCATAACGGAAACTTGGCTTAATGCTGAAATCATGGATGCTGAGATTTCGATACCGGGTTACCATCTGTTTCGTAGAGACCGTCAAAATAGGCAGGGCAGAGGGGTAGTCATATATGTAAGGGAAGGAATTTCAGCAGTTGAAAGAGCCCACACCCTATCCCTTGAATATGAATCCGTCTGGATAAAGATAAAGAAGAGCAATGCACAAAATCTAGAATTTCTGGCGATTTACAGACCACCAAATCTTCTGAGTGCAGCTGATGAGTCGCTCCTTGGTTTAGTCAAAGACGTAGCTAGCCACCAAGAGGTACTTATTGCTGGGGATTTCAACGCACCTGCAATAGAGTGGGAAACTATGGCAGTTAATGGTGGACCAGCCTCTTTCAGCAATAAGCTACTGGACCTCACACTCGATCTCCCTCTGGCGCAACATGTGAAGGTACCAACAAGATTTCGAGAGAACCAGAGAGCAAATTGTCTAGACCTAGTTTTCACTAAGGACTTCTCTAATATCGACGAAGTGTATTCCAATGCACCTCTCGGGAAAAGTGACCATACCACGCTATTATGGGATTACTCGCTCTTCTCTAAACGCCAGAAGAGAACAGAGGGCCAACCTAATATATGGAAGGCAGATTTTAATATAATGAAGAACGAATTGCTGTCCGTGAATTGGGACCAAATACTCAGGAGAGATCCGGAGGACGACTGGAGATCTATTAAAACGATTTCACTCGATCTGATTAGGCGCTGTTGTCCACCTAAAGTACAAAAAAACAACTAGTCGACCTGCTTGGTTAACTAGGGACCTAAATAGGCAGCTACGGAAGAAAAGCAAAAGATGGAAAATATTCAGGGAAACTGCGTCACCAGCGCATTTCGAAGAATTTCGTCGTCAACGAAACGCCGTCAAAAAATGTATCCGTCAGGCACGGAAGGAGTATGAATCCAAAATTATGCGACAGGCTGAACAGAAGCCTAAGATTTTATTTCACTATCTTAACAGTAGACTGAAAAATAAGGACCCGGTCGCGGTGCTGAAGGATGATAATGGTGTAGAGATCATTGAGAACAACGAGAAAGCCGAAAACTTAGGACAGTATTTTGCCTCCGTTTTTACTAGAGAAACAGAGTTTCGCTGTCGCAGTGCCGGCAATGCTCTTGAGACTGTTGGTCCCGTGCTTGACTCCATACTCTTCCCGGCAGCTGCCGTGGAAAGGGAGCTGAAAAATCTCAAGGAAGCAAAGTCCTCGGGTCCGGACAATATACCGGCCAAATTCTTGAAGGAACTGGCGAATGAACTTCCCAAACCACTGGCGCACATCTTCCGCTCGTCATTCGAATTAGGGAGGTTGCCATCGGAATGGAAGACAGCAAATATCTTTCCGATATACAAGGGCGGGGCTCGCACTAATGCTAACAATTACCGGCCTGTTAGTGTAACCTGCATCTGCTGTAAAATAATGGAGGCCATAGTTAAGAAAGCAACTATGGCGTTCCTGGAGCAGGGCCATTTAATCTCAGACCTGCAGCACGGCTTCAGACGGAACCGCTCGTGTCTTTCCAGTTTATTGCTCTCGACGGAGCAGTGGACTCGCGCACTGGATGAGGATGGGAGGGTTGATGTCATATACACAGACTTTAAGAAGGCGTTCGACAGCGTCCCACACAAACGCCTAATCTACAAACTTTCTGAAATTGGGATGAGAGGAACGCTGCTGACATGGATAACAGACTTTCTCACCGGGAGATCGCAAACCGTGTGCATTGAGGCCTCAAGGTCAACTTCTACTCCCGTTCTAAGTGGTGTACCCCAGGGCTCCGTCTTAGGGCCGTTGCTATTCCTGGTTTACATTAACGACTGCGTCGACGACCTGGGATGCAGCGCCATCATGTTTGCTGACGATGTTAAGCTGTGGAGGCCCATCAGATCTGATGCAGACAGGTACGCGCTTCAAGACAGTCTCAACCGCCTAAACAGTTGGTCAGCTCGCTGGCTCCTCAATTTTAATGTGGACAAATGTGTAGTCCTGAGACAGACCAGTAAGGAGGACGATTCCTTTCAATATGTCCTTGGTGGTCAGTCCCTTTCAAATGTTGTGGAACAGAAGGACCTGGGAGTCCTAATGACCTCCTCGCTGAAACCATCTTCACAGTGTCAAAGGGCAGCCAAAAGTGCGATAAGGGTGTTTTTTGCGCTGAGGCGAGGATTTGTGCAGATCGACAAGAAGCTGTTCGGAAAAACCTATGGGGCATTCGTCCGGTCTCACTTAGAGTATGCAGTCCAGGCCTGGCGACCGTGGTTAAAGAAAGATTATCAAAGACTGGAAAGAGTACAGGCGATGGCTACGAAGATGGTCAAGAATCTTCATCACTTGCCTTACGAAACCAGGCTGACTGAACTAAATCTGTTTCCTCTAAATTACAGGCAACTGCGCGGCGATGTCATTCAAACCTACAGGATTGTCAGAAGCCGAGAGTGTGCCCTAGATTTTGGGGAATTCTTTGAATTGGCCCGGACTGACCGTCTGCGTGGTCATCCGTTCAAACTGCAAAGGAAGCGGGCTAATTCGGACGTCCGACGGAACGCCTTCTCACACAGGGTCATCGGGGCATGGAATGGACTCCCTGATGCCGTCGTTCTTTCCGAAAGTGTTAAATCCTTTAAGTGCAGACTAGACGCTCACTTGTTGAGAACCTACTGTACATACAATCATGATTGTTTTAGCGGCGGCAGTTTGCGCCTGGCTCACACTTAACGCTAACTTCTTAACTTTTCGCATTTGCTGATGTAATTGATGACTTTATTTCTGTTTATCGACATGAATAGGGTGCTATAAGAATATGTCTTACAATAATCAGTATTACAACCTCGACCAAGTAATTCTTCCTAATCGAAAACGCATTTCAGAATTTCAGCCAACATTTCATGAGATCGGTCACTCACTGCATATATCCAACAAATTATTCATACATGAATTGCCCTAAGTCATTTATGCCACAACCTAGTTCAGGCTTCCCAACACTTAAGGCCAATTGCTCTCAGGTACGTCTACCTACCTCCTTTGACTTCCAACCTTGACCTGGTTTCCCACCCCTTTATTCTTATAGCTGCCCACCCTCACCCATTAGCTCCTACTTTCCTTCTAGGCTCTCTCCTCCCCTTCCTCCACAATTTAACTATCAACAAGTCTATCCATCTTCTAACTCCCCTAGCATTCCAATGTTTGAAAACTATATCCCCACATCCTTTAGGTCTCATACTCAGCCTCCTCTTGTTGACTCCCCGTACGTCAATAACCCTAGACCAACTGGTACTTATTCTCCAAGTGTCATTAATTCACAGCTTACATATTCACCTCCAAATTTTTTTAAATACCGTCGAAAATAGCATTGTCGTTCGAAGCACATTAGATATTATATTATTGAATGTCAGGTCTGTTATAAACAAGATGGCCCAAATCAGAACCATTGCTCTCGAAATGACACCTGATATTATATGTGTAACAGAACCTTGAACCCATTCTCTAATTCCTGACTCTGCCCTTCTCATAGATGACTTCGATTTTTACCGCCAAGACCGCACGACTAGGCGTGAGGGTGGTTGTCTTCTTTATCTTAAATCCTACCTAAAGCACTCTCTATATTACTTGGATGTTTCCTCATTCACGGGAAACTTCTGCTTTGCATCTGTTATTCTCTCGCCGCAAAGAAAGGAAATTATTGGCTGTATCTACAATCCCCCAAATTCTTTAGCCAGTGATGATTCACAACTCTGTGAAATCTTTAAATTAATTTCGGAAGCTGCTTTCGATGTTAAAATAATCACTGGGGATTTTAACCTTCCTGAAATTGACTGGGTTTCCAATAGCTGCCCACCCAGATTCCAGCCCTTTCAAGATACTGTCAATTTTTCTAATTGGTCCCAACTGGTGCGCTCTCCAACAAGAGATAATCATATTTTAGATTTAATCTTTACCAATGACATTGCTCATCTTTCTGTTGCTTTAAAAAAGGACCTCTTTTACAGTGACCACGTATTAATTCATTGTTGCTCTCCGCTTGCCTTTTCAAAAAAGACAAGCGCCGTTCGGACTTACATGAACTACGACTGCGTAGATTACGACTTAATAAATAACTATATAAATGGGAGCCTGAGGACATATCACCTGAAAGATATAAGGCTCCCCGCTGAATCTTCACAGAAGGATCTCGGGGTTTGGATACAGAACAACATGAAACCAACACTCCAGTGCCACAAGGCTGCAAAAAACGCCATGGGAGTGCTGCATGCAATAAAAAGGGCTTTCGTTAACTTTGACCAAGACCTTTTTGGGAGAGTTTACGGCACATTTGTTCGGCCCCACTTAGAATATGGCATACAAGCATGGCGGCCGTGGCTAGTAAAGGACCAAGCATGCCTCGAACGAGTACAACGGCGTGCAACAAAGCTGGTAAACGGTCTAAAAAGCCAATTCTACACAGACAGACTGAATTGCCTTAATTTATTCCCTCTGTGTTACAGGCAGCAAAGAGGTGATCTTATCCTCGTCTACAAGATGGACTTAAATTTGAGGACATGTTTCAGTGGCACATTTCACCCAATCTTCGTGGTCACTCGATGAAGTTACGGACAACAAGGTCCAGGCTTAATCTTCGTTCTGAATTTTTCACGCAGAGGGTAGTGGAGAAATGGCACGATCTCCCTCAGTCAGTCGTGGAGGCTACGTCCCTGCAGTTCTTCAAGAAACGCTTGGATGATTATTTGTGTCCCCTGTTTTCCCTCGACAGTCTGAATCTGAATTAATACCCCTGGTCCAGACAAATATTTTCTCTGAGACAATGCTAATCAAGTGAACCAAGTACTATGTATGTATGTATGTATGTATGTATATTGAAGGGTTACAGGCAGAGCCCTTGATGACCCTATTTATGTACAGTGCTTTCGCAGATTCATACTCAAAAATAAAATTAAATTGCAGGCATTTAAAATGCGATTGGGTCACAGTTCAATCATAATCATAAGGTAGTGCATGGGGTCTCTGTAAATTAGTGCGGAAGATTGTATATGACAGATTTTACAAAACTGGCTGTGCATAGTCATGCTGCACAAGCAGATTTCTGTCGAAAACTAGACGAGCAAGTTTTCTTTTAAACACACAAACTGTGTCAGCCGTCACCATCTCGCTTGGAAGCGAGTTCCACGGCCTGACAACCCGCTGGCTGAATGAAAATTTTCGTCGGTCGAAACGCGTGCGCTCATTCCCGACTTTGTATGCGTGGCCGCGTAGTTGGTTTGTACGGGCGAACTCAAAGAAGTCCTCTGCTCTTAATGAGCAACCCTGGCCGCGAACAATCCGGAACGTCCAGAGTAGACTGCAGTTTATTTGTCTATAAGAGAGAGGGAATAGGCCAAGCAAATTCAGCCTCTCCTGATAAGATAAATGCTTTAGACCGTCGACCATCATTGTCGCTCTGCGTTGCACATGTTCGAGTAAGTTGATATCCTTCCTCATCCATGGTGAGGCTGCTGGCGTTCCATACTCTAGATGAGGTCTCACAAAGACACCAAAGAGTCTTTCGAAGAGTTCGGGAGGAAATATTTTAAATGCACGTCTGATAAAGTGTAGAGTACTAGTTGCCTTCTGGACCATCTTTCTGCAGTGTTCTGATGGCGATAGATTTGTGGTCGTCCATACACCCAGATCTCTGTGTCTTTCGACAGTTTCTAACCTCGTCCCGTCAATATAGTACTGGTGTTTGGGAGAGGCATTGCGGCCGGTGTTCAGGTGTAAGACCACGCATTTGGACACGTCAAACTTAAAAAACCATCTATTCAACCAAGCAAACAGTTCGTCGATGTTCGACTGCAACTTCTTTGCGTCATCATCACACTTGACTTCACTCCATATTTTTATGTCATCCGCGAACATGAGAGCCTCGCAGTTCACTTCGCTGATGCAGTCATTAGCATAAATCAGGAAGAGTACTTGGCCTAAGACAGAACCCTGTGAGACACCACTTTCCACCTTTACCCATTCCGAGGTAGAATTACTAACGACGACTCTTTGTAGTCTGGAGGACAGAAAACTCCTGATCCACTTAAACATTCTTCCTTGAATCGCAACATCCCAAATCTTATGTAAAAGAAGCCTGTGTGGGACACTGTCAAAGGCCTTCTTGAAGTCAAAAAATATGCCATCCACTGGAAAACCCTTATCAGTAGCTCGTGTCCATTTCTCGTGCGAGTAAAGAACACTCGTTAGGCAGGAGCGCCCTGGACGAAAGCCGTGTTGGGCATCGCACAATATTTTGTTCTGTTCCAGGTATTTCATCAAGTGTCTTTTGATAATGCGTTCCATTATTTTACACGCGATGCAAGTAATACTGACAGGACGATAATTTCCGCAGTTAAGTCTTGAGCCTCCTTTATGGATCGGAGTAATGAGTGCACACTTCCATTCTTCCGGTAGCTCGCCGTCCTAAAATGACTTTTGAAATATAGCGGATAAGGGTTTACACAGTTCATTAGCAAGTTCGCGAAGTGCTAGGGCGGGAATTCTATCTGGGCCAGGCGATTTGGCAGGTTTCAGCAGGAGTAGCTCGGCCCTAACTACGGTAGATGAAAAGAGTGGTTCCTCGGTTAAGGAGGGTAGGGAGGGGATAGGATGGGGAAGGGTACTGGGAGGAGATGTTGTTTGGCGAATGGATGGATGGGCAAATATAGCACTAGGTTCTCGGGTGAAGACGGACTGAAAGAAGTCGGAAAGGAGGGACGCTTTAACCTCGTCATCAATCTCCACTTTTCCATCTGCAGACCTGAGGGCAGGGATGAGCTCCTGAGTCCTTTTAGTACTTCGTATATAACCATATAGAATTTTCGGATGCACCAACGAATTTCGGAGTATTTTCAGTTCAAACTTCTTTCGCAGCTTTGAGGCCTCACTTTTACAGACGTTTCGTTGCCGCTTATATTCCTGTAAGTGTTCGTCGGAGCCAGTTTGTCTGTAACGCCTCCACAGGCGATTCCTTTTTCTGAAAGAGGCCTTCAAGTCCGGGTTTATCCATTTTGGGCGGTTTGTGATTGTCTTCCTTCTAAGAGGACAATTGGAATAAACAATCTCTTTCAGTAAGGAACTGAAAGTATTCCAGTTATCGTTTGCTCGACCATGCAGTTCAGTCTCCCATGATATAACTGCCGCTTCCCTTCTCATGAGAGAATAGTCACCTTTCCAAATGTTTCTCTCCCACCTCTCGGGTTGGGCGGGTTTGTAAAACAGTAAGTACTCGAAGTAGAGCGTGATGTGGTCGCTTGACCCTAATGGCTGTCGGTCCTGCAGGTCTAACACGTTTCCCTCCTCTCGGGTAAAAATAAGATCAAGGCAGTTCGACTGCTGCCCTTCCCTGACCCGTGTTCCAAAGGTAACATTCTGGCAGAGAAGTTTGTCCGTTGCCCATTGTAGTAGTTTGTGATTAAAGCTGTCTTGCGGCCCTTGTGCAGTCCACGTTAGCCAATCAATGCAAGGAGCGTTAAAATCCCCAACGATAAGGACGTCTTTCTTCTCGCTAGCTTGGTACAGTTCGGATATGAGCATGAGATCTTGGTCAGGAGTATGGTTAGGTGAACGGTACACTACCGAAAGCGTCAGTGATCGGACATTCTTAGTAGATATGGTAACGCTTAGCAGTTCCACATCCCGTACCGGTCTGTGTACATCAGCCATAGCGCTTAGCTTGCAAGTGACATAAATTATGACTCCTCCTCCTCGGCTTAGTCTATCTCTCCTGAAGTGCTGATATCCTCTAAGTGATATTTCTGAATCTGCGATATCTTCAGTAAGCCACGTTTCTGTGAATGCCATAATGTCTGGCTTAATTTCATCAACTAAGTCTCTTAGTTCGTCTAGTTTGTTGAAGAGGCTTTGCACATTTGCGGATATAACCTTCAATGACTGATTTGTTGGAGAGGCCCGGCCTTCATTGTGACGGGTTCTGACCACAGGAAAGACCCCTTTGTTTGGACTATTTGTCCATTTTTGATCTTCAGCCCTTTCTCTCCTCTGCCAATTTTAATAGTGAACATTTTTTGTTCGTGTACAGTTATTTCTAACGAGCTGACATGTAATCAATAGGGTTTTCAAAGGCTTTGCCTATTATCCTTACCAAATAAACTGAACTGAAACTGAAAAAAGATCTTTGGATTGGTGTGGCTTCCTTACTTGTAGCGGTGCAACCATTCTTCGTGATGTCATGTCCAGTGTTACCAAGGACATTCCAAAGTTTGTGCCGCGTAGATATCTCAAGCCTAATTCTTCAGATTCCCTTGTTACTCATTTTCTTCAGAACAGACTAAAAATGTTGAGGCGACAGCTGCGTGACCCATCCACTAGTTTCTTATCAGTTCATCTTAGAATCACAGAGATATTTGAGATGGCCTCAAGGATGCGCCAAGCGCGCGAGAGGCAAAGAGAATCAATTGCTCCCAGTGGTTCGAACCCTGGAAAATCCGTCGCTAACGTCTTCCGTCATCGGTCCTCCTCTAAGCGTGGTCACGAACTTCCACCCCTGCTAAATGATAACAAAGTCTTCCTCACCGATGACACTGACAAGGCGGAGTTGTTTAGTGCTTTCTTTGCAAAACACCTTGCTAACGAGTCCGATCCGGTCCCTTTCTTTCGATCACTTTCAGATATGACACTTAGTACAATTGATGTCTCCTCAGACCTCATTAAGAAACATATAAGCCGTTTGAAATACTCACACTGCTCAGGAACGGACGAGATTCCGAATTCGATTATTAAACAAGCGTCCGACCTTCCCATATTGCTTAGCCATTTATTCTCGGTTTATATTTCAAAAGGATTCTTTCCTGAAACATGGAAAACGTCAATTATCATTCCCGTCTTCAAGTCTCGATTTCGGTCCGATGTTAATAACTATCGGGGCGTGCACAAAACGCCGTCTCTAGCAAAGCTTCTTTTAAGAATTACTTTCAATGAAACTCTTGACTTCTGTCTAGTTAGTCGGATTCTGAGGTCTAGTCAGCATGGATTTTAACCCGAATGATCCTGTGAAACATGTCACTTGGCTTTCCTTAATCTAATCACTTATTTTCTTAATGAGCGGCAGTCAGTGGTAGTTATTTACTTTGATCTTTGCAAAGCCTTTGACAAGGTGCGCTATTGAAGTCTTTTAGTAAAATTTGAAGCTCTCGGCATCCGGACGCCTCTACTCGACTTCATCAGGTCCTATCTGTCCAACCGATATCAGAAAGTCATGGTCGGTAATAGCTACTCCACACCTCACTTGATCACGAGTGGCGTACTTCAAGGCACGGTTCTGGGTCCGCTACTCTTCCTTCTCTACATCAATGACATTTTGACTGAACTCGGAAATTCGCAAACTTTTATTTATGTCGATGACCTCAAGTGTGTTTACCCATATTCTAAGGACACCGCAAATGTTTGTGTTGAAAAAATTAATGCCGATTTACTACGCTTAAGCAGATGCGGTTCGACATGGCAGATGGAGTTTTCATCATCCAAGTGTAGTTTCATGTATGTATGTATGTATGTATGTATTGAAGGGTTTGAGGCAGAGCCCTTGATGACCCCATTTATGTACAGTGCTTTCGCAGATTCATACTCAAAAATAAAATTAAATTGCAGGCATTTAAAATGCGATTGGGTCACAGTTCAATCATAATCATAAGGTAGTGCATGGGGTCTCTGTAAATTAGTGCGGAAGATTGTATATGACAGATTTTACAAAACTGGCTGTGCATAGTCATGCTGCACAAGCAGATTTCTGTCGAAAACTAGACGAGCAAGTTTTCTTTTAAACACACAAACTGTGTCAGCCGTCACCATCTCGCTTGGAAGCGAGTTCCACGGCCTGACAACCCGCTGGCTGAATGAAAATTTTCGTCGGTCTAAACGCGTGCGCTCATTCCCGACTTTGTATGCGTGGCCGCGTAGTTGGTTTGTACGGGCGAACTCAAAGAAGTCCTCTGCTCTTAATGAGCAACCCTGGCCGCGAACAATCCGGACCGTCCAGTGTAGACTGCAGTTTATTTGTCTATAAGAGAGAGGTCATAGGCCAGGCAAATTCAGCCTCTCCTGATAAGATAAATGCTTTAGACCGTCGACCATCATTGTCGCTCTGCGTTGCACCTGTTCGACTAAGTTGATATCCTTCCTCATCCATGGTGAAGCTGCTGGCATTCCATACTCTAGATGAGGTCTTACAAAGACACCAAAGAGTCTTTCGAAGAGTTCGGGAGGAAATATTTTAAATGCACGTCTGATAAAGTGTAGAGTACTAGTTGCCTTCTGGACCATCTTTCTGCAGTGTTCTGATGGCGATAGATTTGTGGTCGTCCATACACCCAGATCTCTGTGTCTTTCGACAGTTTCTAACCTCGTCCCGTCAATATAGTACTGGTGTTTGGGAGAGGCATTGCGGCCGGTGTTCAGGTGTAAGACCACGCATTTGGACACGTCAAACTTAAAAAACCATCTATTCAACCAAGCAAACAGTTCGTCGATGTTCGACTGCAACTTCTTTGCGTCATCATCACACTTGACTTCACTCCATATTTTTATGTCATCCGCGAACATGAGAGCCTCGCAGTTCACTTCGCTGATGCAGTCATTAGCATAAATCAGGAAGAGTACTTGGCCTAAGACAGAACCCTGTGAGACACCACTTTCCACCTTTACCCATTCCGAGGTAGAATTACTAACGACGACTCTTTGTAGTCTGGAGGACAGAAAACTCCTGATCCACTTAAACATTCTTCCTTGAATCGCAACATCCCAAATCTTATGTAAAAGAAGCCTGTGTGGGACACTGTCAAAGGCCTTCTTGAAGTCAAAAAATATGCCATCCACTGGAAAACCCTTATCAGTAGCTCGTGTCCATTTCTCGTGCGAGTAAAGAACACTCGTTAGGCAGGAGCGCCCTGGACGACAGCCATGTTGGGCATCACACAATATTTTGTTCTGTTCCAGGTATTTCATCACGTGTCTTTTGATAATGCGTTCCATTATTTTACACGCGATGCAAGTAAGACCGACGGGACGATAATTTCCGCAGTTAAGTCTTGAGCCTCCTTTATGAATCGGAGTAATGAGTGCGCACTTCCATTCTTCCGGGAGCTTGCCGTCTTCAAATGACTTTTGAAATATAGCGGATAAGGGTTTACACAGTTCATTAGCAAGTTCACGAAGTTCTAGGGCGGGAATTCTATCTGCGCCAGGCGATTTGGCAGGTTTCAGCCGGAGTAGCTCGGCCCTAACTATGGTCGATGAAAAGTGTGGTTCCTCGATTAAGGAGGGTAGGGAGGGGATAGGAGGGGAAGGCACTATGAGGAGAGGTTGGTTGGCGAATGGATGGATGGGCAAATATAGCACTAGGTTCTCGGGTGAAGACGGACTGAAAGAAGTCGGAAAGGAGGGACGCTTTAACCTCGTCATCAGTCTCCACTTTTCCATCAGCATACCTAAGGGCAGAGATCAGCTCCTGAGCGCTTTTAGTACTTCGTATATAACCATATAGCATTTTCGGATGCACCAACGAATTTCGGAGTATGTTCAGTTCAAACTTCTTTCGCAGTTTTGAGGCCTCACTTATACAAAGCTTTCGTTGCCTCTTATATTCCTGTAAGTGTCCTTCGGAACCAGTTTGTCTGCATCGCGTCCACAGGCGATTCGTTTTTCTGAAAGAGGCATTTAAGTCCAGGTTTATCCATTTTCGGCGGATTGTGATCGTCTTTCTTCTGAAAGGACAATTGGAATAAGCAATATATTTCAGTAGGAAACTGAAAGTATTCCAGATGTCGTTTGCTCGACCATGCAGTTCAGTCTCCCATTATATAGCTGCCGCTTCTATCAACATGAGAGAAAAGTCCCGTTAACAGATGTTTCTCTCCCACCTATCGGGTTGGACGAGTTTGGAAAACAGTGAGTAATCGAAGTACAGCGTTATGTGGTCGTTTGACCCTAATGGCTGTCGGTCAAGCGCACCTACGCACACTTCTCCTGACATTCACAAAAGACACCCACTAACTCACTTGATGACCGGCAAGGCTACACCAGCCTCACCAAACGCAGCCGCGACCTCTCAACACCATCATCAAGTCAAGAAGGACCACCAACTCCGTCGTCGCAGTCGCCGTCTCGCACCTCTAGGCACAATTACAGTCAACAAAAAAAACACACCTACGAAAAAAAAAAATACCACCATGCTCTACTAACACTAGCCTACCCTCGCATGAAAACAAGCACGAAACAGAGGCATTACCAGTGCACACTTCCTCTGCACCAATATGAAGCATCTACTACAACCTACCAGAGTCGTCTTTGCACTTTCACCTAGCAGGAGCAAACACCTTACAACACAAACTGTCCTCTCGGAGTCACAAAAAGCCGCTGCCATTGTCCTCCGTTCAATAACCTGCAACCAGGACGATACATAAACCGCGCAAGGCATGACAATATGCTATATAACCAGTGCACGCCTTCTGTGCGACGCATGAAATTTTGCACTACATTTTCTTACCCATCTGCCATATCTATTTTTCTGCGTTCGGCAACCGTTGTCATTGCTGTTGTACAGTGCCCGGAGGGTACGATAGCTGGCTACACATCTTCCTCGACCCGGCCATCTACGTAGGAAATCTGTTCCACCTTGCGATCTGGCTCATTTCATAAAGCTCCCTGCTGCTTAAGTTATTTGAACTTTAGCACGGTTGTTTCACTGTCGTTCTTCTCTGACCGGAATGCAGTTGTATTTGTTGAGTATATGGTTCATGAGTATTTCAGTCTATTAGTTCTTTGATCCATTGGACGTTTTCCATTTGGCGAGTGCGATGTGTACGCCTAGTTGCCAAATGCCGCATCACAACTCACTAGGGCTGAGCGATTGGGTATGTCGTGTTTCGTATGACAACTGTCCACTCAAATTCTCATGTGGATAAGCTGGTGGTTGTGATCTCGTTTAATTTTGCAGCCTTTAGCTGAGTCCGAAAATGTGTATCCTTGACGCACTGCATAGCTTCCTAGTAGCCATAATAGAAATAACATGACATTTGTGCAGGGATAATATACTGAAATAGTTGATACTTCGCCTGCGCAGTCTGCGTGGAATCGTTTAGCGAGCTGGCTATCAAAAGACAACAATAGTTTAGGGGAAGGGGGCAATTATAGAAGTCACTCACGAGGTGCAATTATAAGCACACGGGAATTGACTGATGAGAGTTATGGCGAACGAGGGGAGCGACTTCAGTCCGAGCACGGTGGTTGAGGAATGGTGCAAGTTATGCAGTGAAAAAGCTTACTTTTCATGAGGGCCCTCACGACAGAGGTTTGTACGTCTTGGCGTCGTCCAAGTACGTAGCGAAACCGTCAGGGCAGTAGTCACTTTGGCCTAGGTAGGACAGCATCATGTTAGAAGACGGAATCACTGGATTCATGCGCCTATTCTTACGTTACGTAGTAATAGCAGTAAAACGTACGGACTGCCCACACTGTCTTCCTATAATTTTAAATAACAACCGCTTACGGTCTTGTAGATCGCGACCATGACGCAGCACAAGCTTGACGGTAGAGAGGGAAGGAAAGTGCGGTAATGATGGTTTATTAAACACTCAAAATGGGCAAAATGTATACAACTTATTTGACCGCGATCCAAATCCATTGCTTCAGCGAGATAACTACAACAGAAAAGCGACCTATATAGATTGACGGGAATTCGGACGATAGAGACACTTACGGTGCAAACCCACTAATACGACGGTACACGGATTCCTAAGTAGCACCCGCCGAGAGGGGAAGCAGGAAGTATCTTTGACTGTGATTAGCCTGGGTGGAGAAACGTAGACACTGGTCGCAGTCTACAGGAGGCGACGGCAGACCCATACGACAGCCACCGGCACCGGAAACGAAACCGTCGTTGTGCAAAATGGCCGTTCGACAATTAAAACAATCTCATCTATCTCGTAGCTATATATTAAATTACATTTTGTCGGACACTGGGTGCAAGTTAGGCATAGGAATGTCTGACAACAGCAGTTATTCAGTTAACTGGTTAATTTTTAGTTTATTATTCATCAAGAATTCAGGAATATGTTGCTTTTTCCGCTCTGCACAGAATTGCAGGCCAATTTATGTCTGCCTTCATACTCATGCAGATATCACGACTGTGACGGACAGAAGACTTGATTCTTCTTGCATTACAGTGCCATTCATTCTGTGCAAAAGTAGAAGGTCGGGGGACTTTCAGACGCCTCTTAAACTTGCCCACAACCCAAATGATGGGACTGCCAACGCTCCCCTGGGATTCTCGGGATTCTCGAGTATTCTAACCCTTTCTTTGGTTTGTTGAACGAGGAAAGTCGTTCAAAATTACAAAATGTACGAAGACGTTTTACAAGAAAACTTTTAGACAGGAAACATCCAAATATCTCCTACTCAGATGGATGCCAGCTAATTAACTTAAAATTTTTACGGATTCGAAGTCTAGAAGCAGGATTCTGTCTCCTCCTTCGCATTCATAATAGTTCAAATCTTCCTCGGATTTCAGCGTCTACCCCTAGTAGTTGCCCGCACTATCTTCTCTATCGACGATAAAGTCTGCATAATCTACGGCGAAAGGGTAAAGGTTGGAAACCCTTATAACCAACATTCATTGTTTACTTACGGGGAACAAAACGGGAAATAAGCAGATCTAAAACTTCATACAGTTCAGCAGTGCAAATATTCTCGACCGAACTTAGGAAGCAATCAGTCCAGTCGTAGGAATAAATGTATGTTAGTAATTCACCGAACGGGCTGATCGGAAATCGATGACGAATCTATACTCGGGGAATAAAATTTTGTCCGCCTCGAGTTCTAACGGGGAAACGACCATGTCGTGGTCTGAGCTCCCAAGTGAGTTTTAGGATATTATTGAAATAGGTGTGAACCCTCTACATGATATTAGATCTAGTATGATTGATCCTCGGGTGCGAAATTCGGCAACTAACAAACCAAAACGCCCCCAGAACACTGGAAATAACGAAGATATTATAAGGATTCCCAAATGCAAACAGTCCCAATGATCGAATTTTCACTCCATTTGAAATGCGACTATCTGAAAAGCCTCCCAAGTTCTATCCGAATAAGTGGAAACCTAGTCGAATTCAAAATAAAAACTCAGAAATTCCTTTAAATAACAGTTGCTGCTTAAAAGAAATTTCTTATTCATAAATAAACGTGTATAAATACACATTTATTTTTGAATATTATAGGACATTTTCAAATCAATTCTTTGCTATAGAATTTGGTCCAGAAGAACTCTGATGTAGCCAACCACTTCATTAACACCGGAACACA